>JAJJHT010014123.1:2595086-2746422 GCA_021223865.1 Drosophila pandora
AACTGGCTTCATTTTGAAGAAGAAGAAAAAATCGAATTTTTCGAATAACTTCTGAATGAAATGTCGGATCGGGTCGATTGAGGTACCAATCGACGCGTATTTAGCTCTAGAATGCGAATATATAAAAATATTCTATCTGGGGACTAAAATGTGTCCACCAGCCCCACTTTAGTGATAAAATTTTTTTTTACTTTCACCCTAATTTCTCCCAAACCAAATAACTTTTGGAATATGTTTCGACAAAAATTATCTAATTGAAACAATACCTTTCGATTGGTATATCATTCATTTAGATCGGTTGCCTACAGAAAATTTTTAATTCTTCGGCTATATATAGAGTTTCCTCGCGCACGCCTAGGCATGCAGGTCGTCACCTCGTGGACTTCCGTCCACAGTGATTTTTGAGATTTTTTCTCAACTTTTGTGGGGGTCCCTTCAGAATGGGGAAAATGCATGGTAAGGACAATATCGCTCCCAGCGAAAGCCATATCTTAGCCAATACTCATCCGATTCTTAAGCGGAGTACCTTAAACGATTTGTAGATTGATTCTCCACAAATCTGCATCAAAATCCAGGAAAAAAATATTTTGGAGATTTTTTCTCAACTTTTGTGGGTGTCCCCCTTCAGAATGGGGAAAATGCATGGTAAGGACAATATCGCTCCCAGCGAAGGCCATATCTTAGCCAATACTCATCCGATTCTTAAGCGGAGTACCTTAAACGATTTGTAGATTGATTCTCCACAAATCTGCATCAAAATCCAGGAATAAAATATTTTGGAGATTTTTTCTCAACTTTTGTGGGTGTCCCCCTTCAGAATGGGGAAAATGCATGGTAAGGACAATATCGCTCCCAGCGAAGGCCATATCTTAGCCAATACTCATCCGATTCTTAAGCGGAGTACCATAAACGATTTGTAGATTGATTCTCCACAAATCTGCATCAAAATCCAGGAATAAAATATTTTTGAGATTTTTTCTCAACTTTTGTTGGTGTCCCCTTTCAGAATGGGGAAAATGCATGGTAAGGACAATATCGCTCCCAGCGAAGGCCATATCTTAGCCAATACTCATCCGATTCTTAAGCGGAGTACCTTAAACGATTTGTAGATTGATTCTGCATAAATCTGCATCAAAATCCAGGAATAAAATATTTTTGAGATTTTTTCTCAACTTTTGTGGGTGTTCCCCTTCAGGATGGGGAAAATGCATGGTAAGGACAATATCGCTCCCAGCGAAGGCCATATCTTAGCCAATACTCATCCGATTCTTAAGCGGAGTACCTTAAACGATTTGTAGATTGATTCTGCACAAATCTGCATCAAAATCCAGGAGCAAAATATTTTTGAGATTTTGTCTCAACTTTTTTGGGGATTCAGAATGTGGAAAATGCATGAAAAGGACAATACAGCTCCCAGCGAAGGCCATATCTTAGCCAATAGTTAAAGACGATGTGTAGATTGATTGTAGACTGGGGGATCCCCTTCATAAATTGGAGAAGATGCATTGGAGAAGACTAGGGCCCCCGATGGAATATCTTAAATGAGTTTTAGATGGATTCTCCGCCAAACCGTATCAAAACCTTTGTTATCGAATTTAACTAAATTCTCTTATATATAGCCTATTCGAGACGAGGTCATCTAGAGGTTCACGAATAGTAAAATAAAAAGAACTGAAAGCTATTTTCGTAAATCGCCCCTTTATTACAAGGTTTTATGGACCCACTGAAGAGAGAGAGTACAACATTACCATACATAACAAACATATGTTCTGCATAATTAATAAAAGATACCATTTTGGAGAGTAATGTTTTACAATTAACATTTATTAAATCTCTTCAACATACAAGTTTAATGAAGGAAGTAGAGTGTCATTTAGTTTCAGTTAATTACATTACGTCATGTATTTTGGGGTATAACCCTTTGTCTCTATAAACATAGATTTCTTTAAGTTTCTCACCTTCTGTATCACAGTTACATGGTTATTACAAACGTGAGGGCGTGTATGTTTGTTTAAGTTTTGAACGCATACAACTAGGATAGACAACAATATGCTTCAGCACACGCAACGTATTAATATAGGTATACATTTGTGAGCATTTCTCGCAACTAGCATATAAAGTAACTACATCTTGCTGAAGTCATCGAAGAGACCCAACTTAACATCTAATAAAAATCCACAGTATAAATAGTTTTGATTACAGTTAAGTACATAAACAGCATTGAAACGTTTGGGCTAAAAACTAATAATACCTTCGCATAATGCAGTCCCACCGATGAAGACGTACCCAGTACCTACGCTAATTGCTTCAGTTTACAAATTGTATTCACTTGGCTGGAGCATCAAACGTGCAATAATGAAAATAATCAAAGCATATTGCAACCGTCTGAAGTCTTTTTGAAATAGCACACTAAGGAGAAGTTTACAAGTTTTCGCATCGCTTAAGTCTACCAATTACACATATGTCTAGAGTACATTAATGTAGAACACGCTGAACTCACATGTGTACATGCAGTCAAGTGCATACCTTTAAAATTATATATGCCTACACTGGGCTTGTATATATATATATAAATGTGTTTCGGGACAGGCTACAAGCCACCGTACCCCGTATAAAAATGCAGTTGCTTCCCTTGATTTTCTTGACAACACAACCCACTCTGGCCGGCAACAGTAAAAAAACTCAATTGGATGCAGACGGATACTTTTGATATTTTGCCTCTTGCTGCGTTTGGAACGAGTGTTCCGAGTCTCGCGTAAGGGATGATAGTGCATGGCCGCTTTCCGTTCCGGAAATGGTCTTGATCAGACTATTGGAGTTTAGAGATTCAAGTTCGTGTGTCTCCGAGTTGACCAGCTCCACAATTGCTGAACTAGTAGGGGTTAGTAGTTGTTCGCTGGCAATCACCTGGCTCGGTTTTCTTCATGAAAAAATAAAAGTGTTATTATAAAATACTTTTTGGATTTATATTTTTATCTTACCGTTCGTAAAATTTGTTGCTGGAACTGTTTCGCTTACTCCATTGTGGTCTTTTCAGTTCAAGAAAACCGTGCTGAGGTCCCGCCACTCGCAAGAGACTCATCAGGAAAAAGGTGGCATAGAACCAGCTCACAACCATTACCACGATCAGGAAGACTCCGATTTGAATGTAGGGTAAAATGTTGGAGGCCATCATGATGCCACCAGCCATTCCCGTGGTTGTGGCAGCCATTACTGTGGGTCCAATTATGCGCGACAACACAAACTGCGTGGCGGCTACGCGCTCTTTCACAGGCGACATTCGGTAGTGGATGCCATAATGGAGGCTAAAATCTACCGCAAGTCCGATAGCTGTACTAACGGCAATGCTTTCGAGGATGTTGAGTTTCCAACCCATCAGGATAAGAGCAGCTACAGTGTTGAAAATACTGAGGGATACGGTTAGGACAGCGTATAACGATATCAGTACATTGACCGTAAAACAAAGCAACACTGCCAGAGAGGCGGCCATGGCCAGGCAGATAGAGATAAGGGTGTCCTGCGACAAAGTGTCCTGCACATTGTAGAACTTAAGGTCGCTGGTAAACCAACCGCCCCTTAGTTCCGGGGGCGCTGTCGTCAGTTGTTGCTGAAACCAGTTCTCAACTGACTCGTAAAATTCCTTGATATTAGCATAAATTGTGCTATAAGCCATATTTGATTCAAATTCAATAATGATGGCCTTAGGCACTAGGTGTGTCATGGATGCACTAAGTTCGACGCTTTCATTTCCCTCTAGCCCATGGTAATCGTCCGACTCCAATGATCGATGGGGATCTGCAAACTTGGGCCCAGCTAATCCAGGTCGGAAGAACCAGGTGTCATACATATTTGAGATACTTATGGGAAGACACAGCTCGAATATGTGCGGATCGAAGGGAAACTGGGCTTCGCAGCAGGGTGAACGATCTTTCCGCGTGATGTCCATGTCATCTATACATCTTTCAATAAAATACATAAATATGAATATAAAGTGTTTCTTAAGATTTGTGCATTATTTACCTTCGTTTCATAAAATTAATGAGGTTCTCGATAAAACAATTTGGCAACAACATGCCCAGTGTCTCCTTGTAAAAGGGCTGCTGCCGCACGCTCTGGCAGAAGTCGAGGATCCAGAGCTGCGCAGACTTGCTAGATATATTAAAATTATTGTCATAGTGCAAGTTGCCATAGGAGTTGGGATTCGTATAATCGCCATCGTCCACCGCCTCAATTCCCCACACAAAGTGCATGGGCATCTTAAAGTTATCGTACGCTTGGAGAGGTTTTTCAAACCAGAATTGCTGCCTAATACTGGAGTACATCTCAAAAGGATGCTGCGAAACGAATAGTTGAAAGTGTGACTTCTCTGGCAGCTGGAGTCCTGGATACCAGAATACAATAACTGCACTCGATGCGCCCAGGGCGCCGAATACTAATAGCCAGAGATAGGCATAGTTCATGATACTGTAAGTGATGCATTCCTCAAATACTTGACAAAATCTATTAATTGACTTTTTGATGGCACGGGTGAGTTTCTGGGCCAATGGCTGACGACATGAAACCCGGCTAGCAAATATACGTTCCATGACTGATACAGATGCGGGCAGCCAAGTGATCATAAGTACGTAGTTTGTCACCACAACAGTTCCCGCAAAAATTCTAAAAGTGTAAAGAAGGATTAAGTATTTTTGTCCATTTATTGCAGTTAAACAATACTTACCCAAAGCATTTAATGGCTGTTATGGAACTGCTGTAGGATGCGTAAAACGCTCCTGCTGTCGTCAGGGATGTTACAAACATGGAGGCAGCAGCGTGGCGCATGGTCAATGCCATAATATTTTCCAAGGACTCCGTGTGATCACTGCTCTCCAAAGGTGATGGTAGAGCACTTTGCGACTGAGTGTTCAAAGTACATCTTGTGCTAAACCTCTCAGCCAAAACGCACTGCCAGATTTTTACAAACAGGAACACATCGTCGGCTCCAATCCCAATAATAACCACAACGGCCAATAGGTTCATGTAGGGAAAGAACTCAAACTCGAGAACAATGGCGTAATAAAAGTATGCCAGTCCCAACGAGAAGCAAATGGCAATGCACGACATTAGGGTAATGAATGCTGATCCCGTGAATAACCAGACGCTGGCCATGACGAAGGCGCCTCCGAGGGAAACCAGCCAGACATCCGTCAGCAGCAGTTCATTGAAGAGCTCGTTTTCCAGACCCAAATCCATGGCGATTACTTTCACCAGCTCGTTTTTTAGTTCCCTGAAAAATTAGTCAATCTTTTAAACTCATTCAGTTAACTCAAAAAAACAAAATAATTGAAAAAATTAAAAAATATTTTGTATAAAAAGGAATAAGATGGATCCTAACAAAGGTAAAGGTAGCTCGTCGGAGACTGTTTATTGGAAGGATCTTCTGCCCAAAAGCAGGGTGTTGATAACTACCAACAGAGCCGATTATGTAAATCATACGGGAAACTTTATCAAGAGTCCCCCAGTTCGTCAGACCCAAGAGGATCCATCTCTTATAACAGGGCACTATGTGCATAACCTGAAAATTCGCGGTGTAGAACAAACGACAAGAACCTGGCCCAAATCCATGGACTGGCGCGAGGATTACAAACAGTTCATCAAACGGGCCAAATGGTGCAATGAGAAGATCTACAAGTTATTCTTCGTTAATCCGCCCGTTGATGAAAACGTTCTCAAAAGCTACATACAGGATCTGCGAAAAACGATCTACATGCAGGATTACTCGCCATACCATTACGTATCTTTGGCGAGTCGGCGTAGAGCTTCAAATGTTAAGAATCCATTTGAGTTCAAAGAGGACGATTATTTGACCAATTATGGTTGTTACTACAATCGTCTGCAAGAAACTGAACCCTTTAAAAGTGCCCTATACGAGGAAAAGCCCAGAAAAGACTTAACGGTGGACAAATTTGCATCTGATATGCGCAAGCTCTTCACCAAGTACAATTGTACCACATACTTTGATGAAATCTGCGCTCCGGCCCTTTTAAAGGCCAAGGATGGTATAATGCCTGCAGGTTTTATTGATCGCTATCAGTTCCGAAAATATTGAGTACTTACACGTCCTCCCATTCGTGGAATAGTGGTAACACACGATTGGATTGGGCCACGGGAACGAATATCACCGCATATCTTAGGTATTCTTTAGAGTCCTGCAAAAAAAAATTCAATATATAGGTAAAGGTACAATTAAAGTAACTATTGTAACCTCTGTGACATAAAACCGTGTATATAAAATCAAAAATAAATCTAAAATAAAACTATAAATAAAAATACGCACGCATTTGTTTCAATGGTATGTAGGGAATTATCATATACTATATATAAATATACATATATACTTTATAAGGCTTTGTGAAGCGAATATTGACTTAAAATCCGAAACCACTCACATTTGCCTTAATAAAGTTTATGTCGCTGAGATAATTTAGGACGTTAAACACAATATTGTGGCGTTGGCACTCTTCAGGAGCACGGCAGTGCGGTATTTCGTTGCAGCGGTTGTCCATCTTGAGATCGTGAAAGTATTCAAAGCAGTTGGTAAGTAGATTTTTTAATGCGGTAACGTCCTCGGTGTTCAGGTCGAAACAGGAACTCTTGTTCGCTAGCAGGGCGGCGTAATTTGGAAGTGACCACGGCCGACAGCATTCGGTGGTCTGCATCTCGGGTTCGCAAAAGGCTCGGTAGCTGGGTACGTTAGTTATCTGATCCTGCAGCTGGCACATGGCCAGGAGACCGTTTAGGTCGAACAGCGAATCTGTGGCATTTGGGCCAATGCGCTGGACCACAAAATGTGAGTATTCCTTGCGCGGGGAGGAATCACAAAAAAATCCTCCACTGGGCTGGCGGGCATGGACATCTGTCCAACTATCTGTGGGCATGGTGGCGGCCTGTTTTATCAATCTCCATGTGCTTTTCTTCGTCTGTACTCTCTCCCTGTGCTCTTCCTCATCCACAGACGTAGTATTGTGTCCATATTCAATTTTTTCGGTGTGGTGAGTTGGTTCCAAAGACGATGAGGCGCCGTCTTTGGTTATTTCATAGTCGCGAAACACTCCACTGTCGCCCATCCATACGTCTCTATCAAAATCTGTTACAGGTGGATTAGTGGGCCTTAAACGTTTCTTAAACGTGTCCAACATCATTTTCTGGGACACCCCCTGATGATCTTGAGTTTGATTGAGATCGGGATTCTGTTCCTTTCTCCGTTTTTTGTTTTTCCGGTTTTTGTGCTTGTTTTTTCTTTTTCGGGGACTTGGCAAACTGGAATCTCCATACCCATGGTCCACACGTCGTTTCTCCCACAGATCTGAAGGATTCGAGAAGAGTGCGCCATTGTGGTCGGTTTCCTGGAGAAGATTATACCAAGCCGTAAGCCGTTTTCCTATCTTGGTACCTCGAGTCTCGAAGCCCTGAATGGATGGAAAAATTAAACATTATATTAAGTTACTAAAAAATTTTCGTTAATGAATTAGAGCTTGGATTTACCAGGGTGGGGTCACTGAAGTCAGGCAGCTTATTCAGCATAAGGGCCACTATGATGCAGGCGACACTGTAGACGGCGAAAGAAACGAGCACCAAGGAAGGACGTCTGGCCAGGACATGGTAGTACCAGTTCATCTTCTCCGAGTCGAAACACAACATACTTGGGGACTATAACTTCAATAACTTGTTTATCTCATTTTCAGAACATTGTAGTGTTTAGTCATAATGTTTCCCTTCAGTTCATTCTGGCGGATGGAAAAGTCTCAAATAACCTTGGGCTCCCTGGGACAGGGCCAAATGGTATTGTTTTCTTTGTACTTTCTGTTTATGTTATATACACTTCCTGGGGACCAGTTCTTGCGGATGGAGTTGCACTTGTTGCATTTCTTTGCGTTGGGAAACTAACTGAGGGTTTGCAACTAACTAAAGCAACAAAAAACAAACCAAAAACTATGCGAATAAGGATAATGCAGAAGACGATGAAATAACAACAAAAAACAGCACAAAGGATACACTGAAGTCTGGCGCAAGTGCTGAAGAGTTCTTAGCCAGGTCTGCCACTGAAACCTAAACAGCTGTTCTTGGCGGAAATTTAAAAAAGAACTGGATTAAACCTTTGGATAAACAATTGAATACTTTGAAATTTGAATATAATATAGACGAGAAATAAGTTTATTCTTGCATTGCTTCGCGCAATTATCCTAAAAAAAATGTAATGAAACTCAAGTTTAAAAATTTTAGAGGGAAATAGCTCATCCGTCAGCACAGCCAACACAAACATATGATTTCCAGGCAGTGTTGGAAAATGCTATTACTGGCGAGCTTGTGCAATGTTTTGTAATCGTATTTATCAAATGGTTTAAACTTTAAACATATTTTTATAAATAAGAAATGCTGCGAAGAGTGCAGTGTCTGATCCGGTTGCATAGCAATGGACGTCAGGCACTCCAGTTTAGAAGCTACGCTAAGGATGGAGCGAACTCCAAACAAAATCCTAATCCCAATCCCAGGGCTCAAAAACAGGGAAGCAAAAACCTGCCGGCTGTGAGGAATCCCTTTGCCACAGCTCAAGATAGAACCAAGGACTCGTATCTAACCATGGTAGAGATCTTTAACGAGCGCGACGTTCACCGACGCAACCATGTGGAGTTCATCTACGCCGCCCTCAAGAACATGGCAGACTTTGGAGTTGAACGCGATCTGGAAGTCTACAAGGCTTTGATCAACGTTATGCCTAAGGGAAAGTTTATCCCCACCAATCTTTTCCAAGCTGAATTCATGCATTATCCCAAGCAGCAGCAGTGCATCATTGATCTTCTCGAACAAATGGAGGATTTGGGTGTAATGCCGGACTACGAGATGGAAGCAATGCTCCTGAACGTCTTCGGCCGACAAGGGCATCCCTTGCGCAAGTACTGGCGTATGATGTACTGGATGCCCAAGTTCAAGAACCTATCCCCATGGCCTCTGCCTGATCCTGTTCCTGATGATACCCTAGAGATCGCACGCCTGGCGGTGGAGCGTATGTGCACGGTGGACTTGCGATCAAAAGTGACAGTTTTCGAGAGCAAGGATCTAAAAGATGCCATAGACGACACGTGGATTGTAAGCGGAATGAGTCCAGAGCAGGAGAAACTCTTGAGAGAGCACTCTCGCCAGAAGGCCCTGTACATAGAGGGACCATTCCACATATGGCTCAGAAACCGCCGGATTAATTACTTCACCCTGCGAGCTGATCCGGACACCGAGTTTCTGGCTCAGTTGGATGAGCGGCAGCTGGACGAAGACGATGTGTCAAATATTGAAGTTCCATTCTTTGGAAGAGCTCCACCACGGCGTCACAACCAGCTGGGGAAACTGCGTTCGGTCCATCAGCAAGACGATGGCACTATTCTCGCTATCTGCGCCACTGGAACCTCCACCAAGGACTCCTTACTTTCCTGGATTCGGTTATTAGAGGCAAATGGCAATCCCTCCATAGGTGAGGTGCCGGTGCTCTTCAGGTTTACATCAACAGTACCTGCCAAAGCGAAGGAGATCGAGGGTTCTTCTAGTGTGCCGGCCACAAGTGAAAGCAGGTGTAGTGAAAATGGACAAACTAGAAGTGAATAAATCAATTGTTGAAGAAACTGTCCAGGTGTGTTGGTTTTTATTTCATTTAAAATTTCAATTCTAAATCGAGGCTAAACCTTCTAAAAGCAATTTTGAATATGGCATTTTTTAAACAGAATTAATTTTCTTCTTTATTATTTTTGGTAGGCTGCAATTTTTTGTGTGCCGTGCGTGGGGCATTATGTTTAATTTGGTTATAATCACTAGTGATTATGTAGCTGATATTTTTGTAACGCTTTTTATAAAGCAGCATTTACAAATTTGCATCAAAATTGCAAAATTAAGTAATTTTTACACTTGGGTAATTTTTTAATTATGAGAAATAAAGGAGGATTACACACAACTATAGATTGTGAGCTGAGCTTAAACGAAAAATCACAGAACCCGAAACTAAGTGTACTGAAGATCTGCCTAGGATTTAACGCCTGTCTCTAACCGCTAATTAAGTAATATGTACATGTCATCTTTGTTTGAGATATATCGTAATATCGTTGGAACTATCCAGCTGGCTAGTGTCTAGTTCAAAGCTTTTCTACTTTGTGCCGGTTTTGTTAACTGGGAAAACTTGGGTGACCACACCAATCCCCTTGCTGGTGCCCTCGCGAAACAGGATGCGCATTCCCGGGCGCACGTATTCCGGGTGGCCCACGAACTCGAACATAACTGAAGCGCAATCATTTGTGCCAAGCCGTTCGCCACCCATGATTCCTCGGATCACGGCCGTCTGCCTTATGCTGCCAATGTGTACCGTAGTCTGGAAACCAACATAGATGGCCGTCGCATGGAACAGCACAGACACTTTGGCCTGTAAATAATTTGGAAGATTAATAGTTTTTGATAATTTGTGACTTTCAAAGAGTTTCTGCAAACCTGAAAGAAATATGTTCCAAAGGGCTCGTCCAAATCGTTTCCAATATCTCCAAGCAGCACCATGCCACTCCTGAGTGTAGGCAAATCCTGGTCAGGGGTAAAGGATAACGATGCGCTTTGACCGGCTCGCACCACCCGACAAGGCGCTTTATTCCTATGGATGGTGTTCACATTCACGGGGTGGAAACTTCCATCCGGCAGTGGACCAATTTTCATAGGCATATTTTCGCTGAGCACACCCTGAACCAGCAGGCCACCCACCACAGGTCCGACGTCTGGGACCCGGAAAATCTCATCTACTTGGAACTCACAGGACTCCTGTTCGAGACGATCCTTCTCGGCATTGCTGATGCCCGGGGACAGGACGTATAGAAACTTTGTGACTAGATTGAGACCCGTGCCTGTAACATTCGACACGCAGAAGATGGGAACAATGTTCTCGGAGACCTGGTTGGACCCTGCCGATATGGCCTCATCAGTGTTGGTGACCACAAAGGGCACCTTGCGGCAGCCGATGGTGGTCAGCAGGTTGCACAGTTCTTGTACCGTAGCATCCGGCGATGTAATATCAGTTTTGGTCACTAGAATAAAGAAGGGCATGTCTAGTGCCCGGACAATTGCCAAGTGCTCCTCGGTGGTGTCGTTGCAGCCACTTCCGGCTGAAACCACCAGCATAGCGTAGTGAGGTGAGTATCCGCTTAGTGCCTGGACAGTGGTTCGCATGTAGCGTCGATGACCCGCCAGATCCATAAAGGTCACCAGCTTACTGGAGCGGTCGCTGATCTCCTCGGCCGTCATCATCTCATTGTACTTGTAGTTCACCACATTACCAAGAGCATCAAAGCCGAGAGTCTCGTGAGAGATGCAGGAGGTGCGACCTGATCGGTTAAAGGTAATTACGTTACTCTTTTAAATATAATTATTTATCAAATATTCTTACCCGACTGAATCTCATGCCTGTGACGGAACATGTTAAGACGCGCTCGTCCGTGTCCATTGTCCAAGTCGTCCTGTGTGAGAACGCCCAGAAGCGTGGACTTGCCAGCATCGGCTCCTCCTAGCACAGCCACCCGCACCTCGATATTGTGCTGGTCGTCTGGAATCTTCCTGACCAATACCTCAGCCACAGCCCTCCGTGAAGCGATTGTCTTCCTTCGGAGCACAGAGGTGCTTGCGCCTAGGCGGTGGGCCATCTGTTTCAGGGTTGACAGTGATGCATTCATGTCCTTGTCGCTCAGGCCTTGCAGAATACCGGCGTCGGAGACCCCGATCTCGTAAATGGCCTCGCCATTGCCCTCACGTAGCCGCCATTTCATCTGGGTGACCAGGTGCTCGAAGCGCTGCTTCGAAGGATTCACCAGCTTAAGCTTGTACTCTACATTCCCGAGCTGTGGCTCAGGGGGCAGCATTCCCCTCTCGAAGTCAAAGATCAAGTCTCCACTTTCCGCGGGAGGTCTGTTTTCCATGCTTATACGGCACTCATTGGCATTGGCATCTGTCTCGTAATCGCTAATACTGCTTCCCGCACCGCTGCTGTTTCCGTTGAGCTCCGGCTCCTCGTCGAAGCCATCGTCCTGATTCGGATCGAAGAGGCTCAGGAAGGACTCCATACTGTTTTTAGTTGTCTGAAAAAATACATTTTTCTTCTTAAATCTTGATTTTTGCCGACGATTTCCCTCTAAACAAAGGAACGCTTTGTTTTTGAAAAGAAAACAAATTTTTGGCCAATTGCGACATTGAAAAGCATACGTAAGTTCGTAAACAAGAGTCTTGCACAGCTGTGTTCGAATTAATAGCGTTAAGGATTTAAATAAATATTGAAAAGATTAATTTTAATATTAAAAAGATTTCATTTGAATATTAATTTTTGGAAGAAAACAAAAATATTCTTGATTGGAACTATTAGTTACTAAGGAGTAGCAATCAAATACTTTCGTGTTATAATTCCAACTTCTTAGTAAACAAATTATTTTAGCAATATCTTGCGAAAAATCAATTGAAAAATAATATTTTTTTATCTCACAATCGAATGATATGAATATTTTTCGCGATATTCTATTTTTCTGATCGGAATCAAATTTAAATCGTATCTGGCTTGTTTGCTTGTTTTTTTTTTTTGGTCGTCCTCTCTGACTTGCAGCGACCTTGAAACACTTGTTTATGTTTGCCACGACGTTTGCCTTTGTTTGGATACACAAAAAAGGGGGTACACAAAAAAACGAAAATCGAATGTTGTGCGAATCGCTTGACCTCTTACCGAACAAATAGTTTTTGTATTAATTTAAGCCGTATAATTGATATTTTTAAGCGGAAAAAATTAGGATTCCTATTTGCGCGCGGGTCTGGCACAAATTATTGATTTTGGCAGCGCTTTTCATTTGCCCAGGTCGAAATCTGTTATTTGGCTATCTGGGTTCTCGGTTTTGTGTATTTGTGCTTTCTGTTTTTGGCTGCCTTTCGATTTTGTTTATAACTGGCTCTGCTTTGTGCTCGCTACCGAATGGGAATAAATGTGTGCGAACTAAATACAGGCACAACTGTGGGGGTCCCAGTACACAAATAAGTTTCTGAGAGCTTTTCGCAATACCCTACATGTGGAGTAATGCAGTATCTAAAAACTTATTTTATATTATTTAAAATTAAATTTTTACTTATTTTAAATGGCCATTTTATAGAAATAAATTATTAAATGATACAAATAATATTGTGACTTCATCTTCAAGTTAAAACATTTCTACAACGCTTTATTTTAAAATATTTTAGGTACGTAATTCTTGTATATAAAATCTAGTTATAACTAATTTTTCTTATTTTATTTTTTACAGTTTTAGGTAAAAATATAAACAAAAATTCAACCATAAACTTATTGAGAAACGCACCTGCCAGTCGACCTGGCCCGAAGCTTATTGGCGCGTTTTTATGTCACAGCTTTTCGCGTCTCGTCTTCGCTCTGTTTGCTTCAATTCTGGTTCTACACAAGGTTTGTTTTGATCGGATCAGCTGGGAGGGAAGTGACGCTATATCTCGAAATTAATTAGGAGCGCCAAAAGCTCTGCTCGAATTACTAGGGAAATACTAGTCTACGTGTCAACAATAAACAACTGCAAAATACTTTGGAAGTTGGTTGCGTGGGCGGAATTCCCAAAGGTCCAGCAGGCGGGAAAATGTTTTGTTTTAAAAGGGGCATCCGATTTCATCATCCAAACGCAATGTCAACGCACTCCTCCATACTTGTTTACTCACATTTCACAATTGGTGCAATGGGCCAGCTTTAAACAGGTTTCTGATGCAATATCGATGTCTTCAAAGATCTTCTTCAGTTTACTTCTTAAATTCAAGTGTAATTCACACTACCATGACTACTGACGAATTTTTATGCCTAGTGCTGTCGACAGTCACTAGATAATTTTGGTGGGCGCGATTGATAACTCCCAATTAATAAATTTTACGCACATAAACAAATCCTCCTACATTTTTATAAAACACAAACAAACGAAGCTTAGAGGTGGACCAACATTGAAACATCGATATACCGAAAGTTTTTAGAAATCGATATTTAGAAGTGGGCGCTGAATACAAAGTTGTATAGTTTTAATTGCTATGTATTTTCTTATTTTACATAGAAATTGGATGAAATATTGCTATATTATTACGTGCATATTCTAACAGTCAAAACAAAACCAATAACATCCTTAAATATCGCGAAATCTAGCGCCAAACAGGTTGAATTTTTATAGTAACTTACCAACACTACTTAGGACCTGCCAACCTGGGCTCAGAAATAGACCGCTAAGTCTATTTTCCAATTTAAAATTTAAAGTTTTCCGAAACATCGTTTTATTTCTAACTTTTCGGAATATATTTGAGGACCCCACAGCTAAATAAGTGAAAAACTGCTATATAATTAATATGTTACGTTTTATTTCTTACCATTAACATTATTACTTTATCACAAATATTTTAAGCATTTTTACATATGTAGTTAGTTACAATGATGTGTATATGTCTGTTTTAATGGGTTGCCTTTATGCATGTAATTATTTACAACGTTTGCTCTCTTTGAGGCTCATAAAATACTTTTTGCTGACCGTGACATAAGGGCGTGACTCTACAGGTTTCGGTTCTTTTTTAAAATGTTTATTATTCGCACTCTTTTTGTTTTGGATATCTACAGCGGGGACTTTTGCCTATATATGTAAGTATGTATGTATAAACTTGGAGGAAGTTTACGATTTGCTTTTTCAGCTTGCCTGGAATGCTATAACTTTTACATTTAAACATTATGACATTACATTGATTTCACTAGTTGCTATTGATGATTTCTGCTTAATTTGTATTTCCATTTCGTAGGAAAGTCAAGACATATATAGAAGGGAATGGTAAAATGATATGATAAACTTTTGAACACTTATAGTCGTTTAGCCCTTGTCTCTGATATACAAACACTGTGTACTTAGTTATTCTAGCATTATTTTCTGCTCACTTTCAATATGAATTTATCTGATATGCTAATGCCTTGATAACAATTGCCAATGAAGAATAGAAGAATGGAAAGAGCCACAACCAACTATTTGAACTGCTCCCGAGTTTATGGACCATAAATAATATTTACAAAAATCTTTCGTTGTGTGGGGGTGTGTGTAGGTCAACTGGTAATCAATGAGGTGTCGGCCAACTGCCAACTCCTCCAGAAGTGGCCAAAGTCGAGCTCATCAAATCGCCATCTCGTTGGGTGTTCGAAGTGCCTTTTATCCCGACTTGACCCGCATAAATCATTTTATTAGCTTATTAAAAACTTTTCCATTTATTGTCATCGTTTTGCGCTATCGTGCGCACAAATCCGTGCCCAGTTTTATTGTGTGCTCTATACCCATTCAATCGCTTGTGAGCTTATTACCGGGGCTGGGGTTTCTCGGTATCGTTTTCGGGTGGCTATCCCATATTTTTCTAAACTTTTCTTTATTGCTCACTTGTTGGCTGCTGCTGCCTGCTAATAGCAGGCAAAAAAAAAAAAAAACAAATCTGGGAATGCGGGGAGCGGCTGCTGTGGCCATTAAATTCAAATCTGCTGCTGTTTTTGGCGCGTGTTTAAAAGTTAAATAATGACCAGCACTGGGCACGCAATGGCGCAAGACGTGTCCAATATAACTTTTCCTCTTATTCGGGTCGGCTCTGGCTTTGATCTTGGGCTCTGTATTGCCAGTTCAAATAGTTGTGGTTATTTTTGTCGGCATAGGCAGGAGGGGATATGTTTTTTTTTTGGGCTTGTATTTGTAGTTTTTTTTTTGTGTTTTTATCCCGGACAAACAAATTTAACAACAAGTTTCGTTACGTAGTAAGAGCTTTCTACTTTCAGCATCTTGGCTAGTTCAGGGCTTGGAAGATTAGTTTCACCTTTTTGGGCAAGACCCCTTAAATTAAAAACTGAACTCGCTCCAAGACGCCGAAACATAGACTCCGATTTACACCAGTCGAAGTATATAGTATACAATTACAGCTACGATTACACTTATCTTAAACATTTACAAACGAACAGAGACACAGACACACGCATTACATATTAAATATTACATATTCATATTTTAGCTACTTTTCTAGGTCTAAGAATTATTTCTAAGTGACGCCGCCGAACAGGAATTCCATGGAGTATTTTGGTCAAAATGAAAAGGTCTTGAAAACAATTAACAGTAAGTAAAATAATAATCTTGTAAAATAAAGTTTGTTAAAACATTCTTCGTTGTTTAAATACAGATTTTTTTTTTAGATTTTTGACTAAGCCTTTAACCTAATAACCTAATAATTCCTAACAAGTTTCCAGAAATTTAGTTAAAATATAACAATTTTTTGACCACATGTCCATGTTTCTAGTTAGTAGTTCGCAGCCACTTTGATTCGGCTTTTGTGTTGGGCTTCTGCTGTGCGCCAGTCTTTTGGTTGGATGCCAGGATGCGACAGGATGCGCCTGACGAGCGCTCCCCCTTTAAACGCAGCTCTCCGGTCCGGGCAGGGTGTCGGTGATAATGTGGTTGCGACCTGCCGCCGACTTGTGCGTGATGGTGTTCAGCTGCGATGGAGAGAGGCTCGTGCCGGCGGCCATAACTGAGCCCCCGCCTAATCCCATGCCCATTCCCAGGCCCATGCCGAGACCCTTGGGTAGCGTCATGTGCGCAGCGGGCGGTGGCTTGTTCAGCCCGTAGTCTATCAGGCTGCTGGTGGTCAGGTAGTCGGCCAGGTTGAGCGGATCTCGGTGCTGCTGATGTTGCATGCTACCTCCTGGCTGCTGTGCCAGGTTGTGGGGCAGTGTGTGGTGCAAGTAGCTTCCTCCCCCAGCGGACGGCCCATTAGCGGTCACTGTACTGCCGGCGGAACTAAGCGTGCTGCTGCTTCCCCCAGTTCCCGCTGCGCCGGCGGAATAGCTGGCCATGCTCAGACCCAGCTGCTCGTAGCGACTCAGGGTGGGCATGGCGTCATACAACAGTGGGGGCGCCGTTCCGCCTCTCGCCCCAGTCGCTGCAGGATCACTATCCAGTTTCAGAGTGCTCGACTGTGAGGGAGGGCTGCTCAGGTGCGGGGCATTAGAGTCCTGAAAATAATTATAAGTTAGAATTAAATGTTAAAAATAAACTTTTTTATTTTGTTGGGTATAAGACTTTAAAAAAATTAAATTAAAAAAAGTAAAGGTACAGGGACAAAAATAAGAAAGTAAGTATGCAACGCCTACTGTTGGTTAGGGGTACTTACATAATCCACGGTTTTGTGACCTGAAACATTGCCGGCAATGGGAGCAGTTGATGCACCACCTCCAGCGAACAATCCACTCGGCCGATTTCCCAACGGCGACGAGACGTCACCACCGTTTGTGGAACTCTTCTGGGCGTTCAATATGTCTGGCTGCTTCTCGATTCCCTGCTTCAGGGTGTAGGCCACCACCAAGCGCTGGTGTCCAGCGCCCGTTTCCAGAGGCGCGGTTACCGTCACATCCATGCCTGTCAGGAGTTTGAAACATTAGTAACATAACTTGGGGGAACACTCGATTTGAATACTCTTGCAGATATATTCTATGCAGATATAAGGCTTAAATACTTGAATTTGTTTTAGATGAAAACTACCTTAAAATTATAAAAAAATATATTTCCTACTAGAAGCAAGGGTAAAACTCAATCTGCAATGGATATTCTTGCTAAAGGGGGCTCACCCAGGTGCTTGTCCTTGTCATCACACATGTTGCGGGCTCCTTGGCCCCGCCGTCGGCGGATGGCGATGACCACTACAGATAGAACTGCTATTCCCACGGTGAAGAGAGTACCGGCTAGCAAAGCAGCCAGTGGCAAAATGGACAGACCCATGCGACCATCTGGAAAAATAAAAGAAAAGGGTATTGGTTTTTAACTAATTAACTAGTTTTTAACTTATAAAAACAATGCAGTTTATTATGGAATTACTTGTATGCCAATGATTAAATATCAATGATTACTTAAAATAAAATTTATAAAAAAAACACGTGCGTTATTCGCACGTTCATTTCCATGGTTTCTGATGATGAAAGCAATATTCCGGTTCTTTGTGCGACTGAATTCGATAAATAGCCATTGGTCGTTGAGGGTCCACTTGAATGCTGCTCGCGCAGCTCTTTTTCAGCCGAGCCAGCATCCATCGGACTCCCCTGTTTGCGCTATATATCCCCTATATGTCCTCCAACCCCCTCGGATATATGTATAGCTCACTCCCTGGCTCTCATATTTGCTGCTCCCATAAAACGCACGTCGCATGTCAAGTGGCTGCCACAGGCAGCGGCATTTCAACGGCTTGCTCGCTTAGTTTGTTGTATTTGCGAGTGCTTTAACGTCGGCGCTAAGCATTTCAATTAAAATCCGTTTCCCAGCTGGATTTTCGGCCGATAAAGGGGGAAACGTAATTGAATATGCATTACAAGGCCGAACACACACACTGCGTATACGTAACAAAACGATGCGACGCGACTTCCATCTTTGTATATATGTGTGTGTGTGTGCGTATTCCACATTCAACAAATCGTGCGCGCCTGCGGATATGCAACACAGAATTTCAATAAGCAAACATTAGAGGCCGCCAACATTCGGGACAACAGAAACAGTACCTATTGCTTGTGAGAAACTGTGATATTTGCTTGGAAATTACAACAATTTGGAATAGATTACGGATGTTTAAGTTTTCAATATATTGTTTATCAAAAAACAAAAGTTTTAAACCTTTATACTCTATTAACCAACCATTATTTTGGCAAACATAGGTGGCTTGTTAGTGCCGACTGTTGCTAATTTATAAACCTGGACTGTCAGCCCAACGCAAAAGTTACAAATCAATAAATATTCCTTGGTGGATGCTGTTTCTACTACTGCTGTTTCCAAATGTTGACGAAACTGCGCCGCTGGCGAAATTGCTCATTTATGCATGGCTGCGTCTAAGCGAAAACATACATACGAATACAGGCACGACCGCAGTACTGCGAATATAAAGTATATATGTATAGCATAAAACACCCACAGTAGCCATCGTTTACGTCCAATTTGTACGTGTGTTGTAATTGCTGGCACATGACTTTTAAAAAAGGATAAACATGCATATTTCAGTCGTACAGCTCGATTCAAAAAAGTTGTTCTGTGTTTCTATTTAGCTAGTTTATTTATGGCGTGTACATTTTAGATCAAAGTTTTATTATTCGTTTTACTAAACCGTAAATATAGTAAATATTTAAAATGCTAATAAACATATGGCGTTAGTACGGAAAGTGTTCTGTTGATTGTTATATGGTTAAATATTATAGTTAGATTTAAACTTTTGCACTATGCTGTATTTAAATGAAGTGCCACAGCACCAGAGGAGAGAAACACATGTAGGACAGCTAACAAGCTGACGTTAAACATTTTTAATTTTAATTAGATCTGGCTAAATGCCTGGCAATTGCATTTAACGAACGAGAAACGGGCCAACGAATCCTGATTTGGAAAGCGGCGGTATCAATCATCAGAGCTATTTGCATGGCCTGAATACATCGACCTTAACTAATTTTAAATTGGTGAGACTTTCCATTTAGTTACGCGGGAACAGTGGGAATTTATTTCTTAACGCTCATCCAAGCAGATAAATAATGTTTTATTTAATTTCGGCCTGCTCATGTAGCGTTTAAATGATTTATGAATCGATGCGCAGATTGGCGATGGAATGATTTAAATTAAATTCGAAATTTATTCGGTTTATTCAATGTCATGCAGTGGAAATGATAATTCATTATAAATTCATCATTCCGTTTGATATTCTCCGTACATATTCGGCGGATACGTAATTTACTATCTCATTTGAGACAGAATGTGAAAAATTGGGCACTAAGACAGGCAGGACTCAGTCTCCCCGACCACCTCTCCTTTCAAATTATCCACTTCGGCCCCCATCCGGCGACAAATCCCCAATCGCATCAGAAAACCCAACACAAAGGGCATAAAGGAATATAAAACCGAATCGAGCAATCGCTTGCCAAATAAAATGTATATTTGGCAACCAGGAAGAGGGCACTTGAAACCGAAACTGAACCGGAGAGCGACGACTGAAAGGACGACAAGGGCTACAAGGACGAAGACGGCACACAAGATGAGATGCCAAAAAGAAAAAGAAATTTAATTTAAATATAAGCACACTGGCGTAATGAAATTTTCACACTTGTGCAAATATTTACCAATAAAACCACCTGGAATGGTGTGCCAACTGAGCTTCCGGGCCACGCTACTCTATGCACATGCCCCAACTTAAGCAGATAAGCCAGACAACCAACCAAAGAGCCATCGAGCGAGTCAGTTCGTGTGGGCATACCTGGTATACCGAGTTTACACTGGTCTGTCTGGGGTCTGGGTATATCGTACCACATAACCACCAGGACCAGGACCAGGACCACCACCAGGACCAAGACCAAGCACCACTAGCAGCAGCAGGATCCGTAGGAGCCGAGTCCTGCGTGCCGCTCATAAGCCAATTGTTTGCATGGGTTTCATTTGGATGAGTGCAGGTCCTGGCTATCCTCCTTCCGGCTGCGTCTTCTCATAAGCTTAATTCGATTTAATGCTCCCGTTTGAGATATAAATGATTCGATGAGATGATGAAAAAGTGGATTGGTTAAAATGTATTGGGAATACTCCACGCACTTAAAAAAATTAGTGTTACTGCCAAGACTTTGAGAGTAAAATTGAGTTCTGAGAGTCCTGAGTTTTCCTCAGAGGCAGGAGAAGAATAAAAAGCACAGTAGGTCTTAAAAGCAACTCCTATGATTCCATAGTTTCACTGAAAATTTCTCTCAGTGGCCAGCGACGTGCCCATGTGGGTTTTAAGAAGGGAATGCGTTTACACAAAGTAAGCATAAATAAAGAAAATGCTGTCTGCTTTTCAAGGAAACAACGTAGACAGCGGTGGAACATAAAAAAATAAGAAGAATTGGGTGGAGCTGTCATCTATTGCAATGGCGGTCACATTTCCTTACCGCCATCCTCCACTTGTTGCCCCCTCTCTCCAACCAAATTCGATCCGAGCTGTAACATATAATTTTATTTTATTTTACTTCACTTTCTGCACCGTTGTCTTTTGGGATATTGTATTCAGATAAGACATGTTTAATGTATTTTTTCTTGTCGTACAGTAATCGTTTATATTTTGTGCGCTTGGGCTTTGGGCTCAGAGCTCTACCTGTATCCGTGCCTGCATTTGTATCTGTATCTGTATCAGGGGCTCTTACGGTATCTGAGTATCTGAGAGAGGCTATAGCCGGAGCTCAGTGTCTGCCCGGTTTCCGCCGTGTAAGTGTATGTGTGTGTTCGCATATAAACCGGTGAGGAGTATAATGTAACTCTTGGGGAATCTCTGTGTGTCAGTTTAGCATAACAAGATATTTCTTTTCTCTGTTGGGGTTTTACTTGCCATCGCTTTTTTGGCTAAAACATGAAATTGATTATATTTACATTAATGTGGCATCAAGTGTTGCCATTGTAAAATATTTCGGTCGGCCTCCCCCACACCTTTGGCAGAACGGTAAGTGGTTGTTGGTAGAAAAGCTTTTAGATTTACCAAAGGTGTAAATATTGACACTTGAGGTAGCTGTATTGCATATATAGAACATGTACTGCAAGTCTTAAAAATTAGGTCGCCCACATACGCAATTCCACTGGGAAGAAATGTGTGAAGCACGCATCGATATATAAGTTCTGTGATATAACTCATTTTTCCAAAGTGTAATCCCCATATCAGATAAGCTGGTCAGCATTCAATCTATCTCACACTCCTAAATAATGGCCATCTGCTGGAACCATCTCAATGGGCTGGATTGTGTGTCTGGAGCGCATTAAGGAGATGATTGAGTGGATTTGTTGTCCATGGTGATTGGCAACAGGACCGTTCAAATATGCAATTGTGCAGATAAACATTATTGGCTGACCAAGTGCGGACAGTATTTGGAGCCCTAGTAATATATATAATGCCTCTCCATGCCGTCCAAATGCCTTCCATCGTTATGACGTTAATAATGATGTCGGTCAGGTAGTGTTGGCATTTGAATTGCACATGAAATAAATACTCGCTTCGGCTGGTGCATAATTTGCTCATAATGATATTTGGCTCATTAAATGCCATCATTAATATAGGATGCCAAATATTATAATATTCCCTTCAAAGCAAAAGATAGAAAATTATGCAATTGTCTGAATATTGGGGAAGTTTAAGAAGATTATTCTGGTCTAATGTAATTAAATTAAATCCGTTTCAGTAAAATTATGTTGAATCATGATAAGATCAAGATGATTCGTATGTCAAATGTGGCATTCATGTTTTTCGTTGGAATAAGTAGAAATGGTTTTGTTGGAATGGGTTTTGGACTAACTTGCTTGACAAAACGTAATAGCATATTTGGCATATTATTTTATCCAATATAACATGTAAAACAAGCTTTTCAAATAGTATCCCTCCGTCCCAGACATACCCTCGAAAAACAAACATTTTTACACTTTTTACCTCAATTGTTGAAGTAGAAGGAAAACTTTTAAAGAAAATTAGCGTCAAAGTTGAATAACAAAGCATGAATAAGAAATCTGTGTGTCACTACTTTGGCTACCTTGTGAAGGACGAGGAACGACGGACTGTGGCAGGATGGAGGATGAGCTGGGGTAAAGTGGAGTTGCAGTGTCGCCCCAGCGTAAACAAAACTCGTTAAATAAAAGAGCAATTGTACTAACAGCGACAGCAACAACAACCGCCCCAAAGAAATGAATGAAAGAAAGAAACTAAAACGGTTAAGCGGAATATGCAAATACTTGAATGACTTTTTAAAGGTGAAATGGTGCTTAAAAAGCAATGAATGCTCTGGTCGCTGGTCTGAGGGGGGTCTAAGTTTCCCTTAATTTTTTCACTGCCACCTGGAAAAACTTTGGCGCAGTAGTTTCATTTTTTTAATATCCACCTACCTGAACGCTTGTCCGCCTCATTGATGGGCACATTCTCGAGGACAATCGGCTCGGAGCGTCCTTTCTGATTGACGCTGTAAACGAACAAGTGCAGGGCGGGGTGGGCATCCGGGTAGGAGTCCATGGGCATCAGATCTGAGGAGAAAGATTGGCAGAAGGTTGATTAGATTGTCGGTCAATTCATACACTTAATTTGCATAAATCAGATTATCGACACTGGCTGTTAAGTGTGTGAATATTTGTAGGCCTGACCCAATAAAATGTTAAATATTCTATTTCCGTGTATAAAGGTTAATTGGGTTCGGGCTCTCTAGAATAATTAAAGAAAACTAATAAATCAATTTAATTTAATATTCCATCTAATATTCTGATGGCGAAGAGAGATAGTCGGGCCAGTTTCGATCATTAATTTAAAAGTTGGTAGTACTGTGCAAACTTCATTAGGCAAACAGGCATTTAATTAGCACGTCGCGGTGCAAAAGTTCGGTCCCATAAAATGAAAAGTTCTTGACTGCGTGGATTTTTTTGCGCCCTAGCCCTACTAGTCCTGACTCCTGACTCCTGATGCTTTCCCGATTTTGCTGTTTTCCTGTTTTTCCGTTTTCTGGTTTTTCTTAATGTGCGCATCAAAAGTTTTGTTTGTGGAGAGCTCATGCTCTCCTTGCACCGATAGCAGCTCATTAAAATGGCAACTACTGCAAAAGGGTGTAAGAGCGGGGTGGCGTAAAGCAGAGCGGAGGGGCAGGACTAATACGCATACATTGGCAAGCCGCAGGAACAAAAACAAATTCCCCCGATCCTTGCCCGACTTAACCCCGCCCAGCTCCAATCCATCCGACAGCGTCGTTAACACGCCTGTCTAACTAATCGTGACTTTACGCTTCGTTTGACTTTGCAAATATCGCTGAATACTGAACACCCACCCACTGCCCTCCGTCACCCCTGAGTCATCGATATGGCACTGCGGCTTATAGTGGAAAAAGATGCCACTGCAGCTCAGGGGGCCAGACGGCTAAAAGCCAACACTCAGGCCAGCAAGGATCAGATCTCCTCCGGTTCCAGCTCCTCGTTGCCAAGTTGCCAACTTTAATAATCCGAAATGTGGCTCATTAACTCGCCTCATACCCACCGAATCAAATGTAATATTATAATTTTCGGTTCCCTGTTGTTAACCTCCATGATAAATCCAGCATTTTCAACAGCTCGATTCGAATTTTTGGCTCTGCTCTCTTTTTGGTTTCTTCGTTGCTATAGCCTTTGGGGTAAGCCACGCCTCCCCCGCCTCCTGTTCCGCTGGAATCCTCTGGCTGGCTGGCAGCATTCTATTTCATCCAATTCCCCACCTCAAAACGCCATTGGCATAAAAGTTTTGCTGACTAGCTAAAATTCATTACAACAAAACAGGCAGCAGCATGTGCCAGCAATGGTTCAGGGACATGAAATGTGGATGGAGCGGAGCGGGTATAAGGTCCTGGCAGCCTCAACTAATTAATCTGCGTAGTGCTAGCTGGCTAGCTGCACTGCGAAAATAATGGGAGGATTCAAGTGGATTTAAACTTTTTCTTATGCTTCTAAGTAATAATATCAGGATGTAAGTATAAGATTGAAAACTTTTTTAAGAAGATATCTTGAAAAATTATTTTTTCATTTACCAGGCCTGAATTGAACATTGATTAATCAAAATTGGGTACAAATTTCTGGACCTGGAAAATCATTTAATAGCCATTTTAAACATTTTGTTCTCAGTGCAGATTTTCCCCTAGACTTTCTCGTTGTCTTGAAGCCAACGCGCAATTTTGCCAGCTCAACTTTTTGCTCAGTTTGTTACTTTGATTTGTTTTTGTTTTTACTGTTGGTGCTACTGCCTCATGCCCCCTACCTCCTGTTCCTCTAGCCCCTTGTGCTTGCCCCTTCGTTTGTTGTTGTTTTCTTGTTGCTCCTGGCCGCATAAAAGTCAAGTCTTTAGTTTGCGGCTTTCGCAGAGCACTGTAAATATTGTAGCGCCAACACCCTGGGCTGGGCCAGGAAAGGAGCAGGCTGGGTCCTGGGCCTCGTGATTTCTAAGCCAACCTCATTTAAATATAATAATGCATAAGCATCGTGTAATAAAACATTGCTTTGGGGGGCTGGAAATCTGCGGAAATATTGGATTTCCTTCAACCATTAAAGTCCGAGCAATTGAGTTGCTGTCAGTGGAGCTTACTATTTAAATAAGTTGTTTAATGTTCACGGATTTTGCTAACAGCAATTTAAAAAGATTATTGCATTAAAAACTAAATTAAAACAATTTTTTAGAAATAGACTTGGGGGTTACCTGACAGATCTATCCGGAAGACTGGCACATCTACGTAGGTGCTGGTCATGTTGAGTCTCAGTTTCCTCGACTTGGAGTCGTACGCCTCCAGATAGAACTTCTGCTGCAGGCCACCGTCGTAGCCGGGCATGCACTCCAGTTCCATAGTTGAGTAGATGATGTTGTCGTAGTTGTCGAAATTGATGGTTCCGCCCCCATAGCCATCGTGTACACCTCCTGCCCCCGAACCACCACCACCACCGCCACCTGAGCCACCGAGCAAGCTCTGGGTGACGACGCCATTACTAAAGCTGTACTCCATGCGTGAGTAGTCGAAATGCGGTTGCTGCCACTCGGCAGCTTCTGTGGTTCTTATGCGAGTGCTGGTTTTCGTTTGTCCTGGCGGTGGAGTGGAAACTTTGATGGAGCTGGAAGAGGTCACCATTGTTGCTGGCGTTGGATCACCGGAGGTGGAGAGCGCCACACTGGCCACAAAGTCATCATCGCTAACATTGTACATATTATCAACCTCGTCATCCTCCCCCTCCTCGGCTTCCTCCGCCTCCTCCACATTATCCTCGAGTGACTCCAGATCCAGTTGCTGTTCCAGCGAGGACAACATGTCGTCGTGGCTCTGCCGTTTACCATTCACCACCTCCACCGTCTCATATTCGCTCAAGTCGCCAGGGCTATCGGCCAAGTAATCGCCATCGGTGGCCAGCTGGGCAACATCTTCATCCAGGTCTGCATTGTCATCGTTTGGGTCTCCATCCGTGTCCTCATCCGCATCCATATCCTCGTCCTCATCCTCATCTTCGTCATCAGTTTCCGTCTCATCAGTTTCATCACCATCTGTCTCTGCCTCATCATCATCATTATCGTCGTCGGCGTCGTCGTCGTTGCCATCTTGCTCGTTTTTGGAGGACTCCTTGGAAGCCTCTGCAACAACTGCAGCAGCAACTGCTGATGTTGCTGCTGTTTTCTTGACATTGTTGCTGCTAATTGCTGCTTCCGGCTGGTTGCTTATTTGTGGAGCATTCGGAGGCAGCAACTGTTGCTCCTTCTGCTGCTGCAGCTTCTTTTGCTTCTGCTGTTTGTCACTGCTGGTTAAGGATTTGCGTGCTCGTTTCATGCTGCTTGTGCTGCCGCCACTACTTGCAACATCCTTCTCGATTTCTAGCGACGTAGTGGCCGTGGCCATTGCTGCCAATGAGGTTGCAGATGAGGCGACTGATGATGTCGACGAGGCTGCCGCTGCCACAGTCGCTAGAATGTCATTTGCTGCCTGCCGTTTTCTTCGCCTCGAAGTTGCATAATGATGGATTGTGGTGCCGTTGTGCTCCTTTGCTGGCAGCAGCTTCTTTTGCTGTTTGTGCATGTTTTTCTGTCGCTTATTAAAATACTTTTCTGGCACTTGGCCATTGTTGTTGCCGTTGCTGTTGCCTACATGTGACATTGATAAATTTGATTTTGCTGGCTTTCGTTGGCTTGTTATTGATGCTCCTGGCTGGAGTAGCTTCTTCTTGTTGTTTCTGTGTGCATTCAGCTGATGTTGCTCCTTGTTTCTCTTTGGCATTTGCTGCTTTTGCTGTTGGCTGGCCCGTCGCATTCGCTGTTTCCCGGTCTTGGCCACCTGCAATCCATCAGATTTGCTATCACTGCCACTGGACTTGCCAGCAGTGGCATGTTGTTGCTGCTTTTGCTGCTGCTGTGTCTGCTTCTTATGGCGCTGCCGTTCGATTGCCGCCAGTGTCTGCGACGGTGTGAATGATGTCCGCTTGTTGAGCCGCTGCAATTGCTGCTGACTGAGTTTCTTGTTATTAGATTTGACCTGGCCAGCTCCCGGCTTGCCCCTCATATTTTTATTGGTGGCATTGTTTCGGGATGTGGCATTGTTGCTTCTCTGGCTGTTGCTGTTGCTGCCATTACTATTGGCATTATGGCGCTCACGTACGTACTCCATGTGCGGATAATTCGACTCGTGTCTGCCGTATTGTGTGGGGAGCATTTGATTGGCATGCATTGTCGTCTGATTCGATGAGTTCAGCGAGGCGGAGGTCACCACATACGGTCGGAGCGTACAGTTCCGTAATGCCCCTGGCTTGGCTACAATGATGGATGAAGAATAAAGATAGTGTTTAGAGATTTTGAGGAAATGAGTTTATATTTGATACAAGATGTAAAAGATTTCTCTTTGCTTCTAACAGTTCTCAAAATAAGGATACATGAGTTGAATAATTAGGAATAATTACCTGCTGGCACCACCTGAAAAACACACGGATCCGACTGCTTCCCAATCGCATTCCGGCCATAACAGGCCAACGTTCCGTAGTCCCTTTCGCCTTTCGGAGTGTAAATCAGCTCGCTGATGGTCTCCACTGTTGGGCAAAATAGAAATAAGAATACAGGTGTAAATTGCAATTCAGTTGTGGCTCTTATTATTACGTTAAATTGCCCTTTTTGGCAAAGTTAAATGAAATAAGTTCTGCTTGCCCAAGCAGCTCAGTCAAGCCAACTGGGACGATGGAAGATAATCCAATTTATGGTTGTGCGAGTACAAGAGTATGTGCATGATATTGATAAAAGTCCGTCCACTATACCCGCCCACCTTCATTGTCTCCATTATGCTGTATTCTGTGTGCTATATGTATCAGCCAACTCTGGCCTTTGCGAAATGTTAATTTCTAATGCCTGCTCAAGCGCAAGCACATGCAAATGCCTCTCGACTGCCTATGCCGCAGAGATGCAGATGTTGCAACCTAGACTTTGGCTCAATATTTTGCTGGGAAAACGCACTATAAACTATACCAAGTGGCAATGTGTTGAAATTGATAAATTTCTCAGTTCTTTTAAGCAAAAATAAAATAAATTTAGCAATCTTTTTCCTCTTAATAAATTCAGAATTATGAAATGATAAATACTTTAAGAATATTTTAAATAATAATTTCTCAGTGTCTTCACTTACCATAGCTCTCGAAGTGCGTCTCATTGGACTCCACAACAGTGCGCCTCACATCGCTGGTGGTGGTCATGGTGGGATCTTGGATGGTGGCATAGTGGCCCGAGGGCACCTCAAAGTGCTCGCCACTGGTGGAGAAGGTCCATTCAAAATCAATTTCGGGCGGATCCGAGTTGACGCGGCAGGGAATGGGCACGGCCTCCTCCAAGGAGGCGCCAATCACGGTAATGCTGCTGCTGCTGCAGACGGGCGCATCTGTTGGCGACACAATTGAGAGATCGAATTTAGAAAGGACGAAGGACTACTGGAAGGATGAGCAGTGGGGCCAGCAAAATGCAAAATAATGAGCAGCTGCAATTGTCCGATTGTCCTTTGTCTTATATCAAGTATTTATATTGCAAACATTGTGCTGACAGGCCAGAGGGATGGGGGGTTCTGGACAAATTGACAGCTCGGATTTTCAATTTAAGCCAAGCAGCTGGCGTACAATATTGGCGCAGGTATGAGGTGGCACCTTTAAGCTTTACATTTTTAATGCTTACACAAAAAACCAAGGGTTAGTAATTACTGCATTATTTATGAAAAAGGATTTCAGACACCACAAATTAGCTTTAATTAGTCTTGTAAACGGCCTAAAAAACGTAGTTCCACTTTAAGTTTAAGTAATCTTTAAGCTAAAGACCTTAGAAAATATTGATTCCGAGCCTCATCCTTATCCGGTGCTTAAAAGTTTCGGTCATAGCTTGTAGAGACTCCCCTTCCACTCGACTCATGATTTATTCAAAGTAAACTCATTTTGCGTTTTTGGTTACAAACGATTGAACTTGAAATTTTATGTTATACACGCGGCATGCCGAAAATGTCGCCCCTTTCTCAAACAACACACACGTTTTGGGGGTCGGCAAAAAAAAACTTCGGCTAGCAACTTTTCAAAACTGCGCCAAGTGTGCGATGTGCGACGCATTCTGTTTCTTGTTCGTCCTGCGGCAACGGAATTTCGCCATAAACAACCCAGCAACAAGACAACAAAAACCAGAGGAGCAACATCAGACAACACACGCCTCGTCCTAAGCACCTGAAGGCATTTATTACCAAAACCGCAACACTTTTCGTTGCTTTTTTATTAAAAATTATTCGAAAAGTTAGTATGTGTCACAGGCATAAGCCGAGAATCGTGTAATGAGTTTGTATACAAATATTTGAGCACTTTTAGGCGAAGTTATGCCAGGAACTATAAAGAAATATGTGATTAGCTGAAGGGGATCTTTAACTCTTTTAAAAAGAGGTATTTATATACTTATTAAAAAAGTCGTTTTGTAGATGATATATGAGGAAAATGGAAACGACAACATGGTTCCAAAGAAAGCCTTATCTTTGCTGGAAATCACTCGATTCTTGAGCGTAATACATTAAACAATTAATAGATCGATTCTCACTCAACCTGAATCAAAATATGAATAATATTTCTTTAAAATGGGGGTTATGCGTGAAGCGATACCCCCAGCGAAGTCCATATCTTTGCCGATACTTATCCGATTCTCAAGCGGAATACCTTAAACGATTCAGGGATCTTTTCCCCCCTATTCTGCATCAAAATCCAAGAACAAATTATTTATTCGTTTTTTTGTAAAATTTTCTAGGGGGTTTTTTATGGCCCCTGCGAAGGCCATATCTTTGCCAATACTTATCCGATTCTCAAGCGGAATACCTTAAACGATTCATAAATCGATTCTCTATTATTCTGCATCAAAATCCAAGAACAAATTATTTTTTAGATTTTTCGTAAAATTTTCTGGGGTGTCGCCTACCAAAAGGGACAAAATGCATGAAAGGACACCATGCCCCCTGCAAAAGCCATATCTTTGCCAATACTTTTCCGATTCTCGAGCGGAATGCCTTAAACGATTCATATATCGATTCTCCATCATCCTGCATCAAAATCCAAGAACAAATTATTTTTTAGATTTTTTGTAAAATTTTCTAGGGGGTCCAAAGTGGGGAAAGTGAATGAAAGGACACCACGGCCCCCTGCGAGGGCCATATCTTTGCCAATAGTCATCCGATTCTTAAGCGGATTACCCTAAACGATTTGTAGATTGATTCTCCATCAATCTGCATCAAAATCCAGGAACAAAATATTTTTGAGATTTTTTCTCATTTTTTGTGGGTGTCCCCCTTCAGAATGGGGAAAATGAATGGTAAGGACAATATCGCTCCCACCGAATGCCATATCTTAGCCAATACTCATCCGATTCTTAAGCGGAGTACCTTTAACGATTTGTAGATTGATTCTCCACCAATCTGCATCAAAATCCAGGAACAAAATATTTTTGAGATTTTTTCTCAACTTTTGTGGGAGTCCCCCTTTAGAATTGGGAAAATGCATGGTAAGGACAATATCGCTCCCAGCGAATGCCATATCTTAGCCAATACTCATCCGATTCTTAAGCGGAGTACCTTAAACGATTTGTAGATTGATTCTCCATCAAAATCTAGGAACAAAATATTTTTGAGATTTTTTCTCAACTTTTGTGGGTGTCTCCCTTCAAAATGGGGAAAATGCATGGTAAGGACAATATCACTCCCAGCGAATGCCATATCTTAGCCAATACTCATCCGATTCTTAAGCGGAGTACCTTAAACGATTTGTAGATTGATTCTGCACAAATCTGCATCAAAATCCAGGAAAAAAATATTTTTGAGATTTTTTCTCAACTTTTGTGGGTGTCTCCCTTCAAAATGGGGAAAATGCATGGTAAGGACAAAATCGCTCCCAGCGAATGCCATATCTTAGCCAATACTCATCCGAGTCTTAAGCGGAGTACCTTAAACGATTTGTAGATTGATTCTGCACAAATCTGCATCAAAATCCAGGAACAAAATATTTTTGAGTTTTTTTCTCAACTTTTGTGGGTGTCTCCCTTCAAAAATGGGGAAAATGCATGGTAAGGACAATATCGCTCCCAGCGAATGCCATATCTTAGCCAATACTCATCCGATTCTTAAGCGGAGTACCTAAAACGATTTCTAGATTGATTCTGCACAAATCTGCATCAAAATCCAGGAACAAAATATTTTTGAGATTTTTTCTCAACTTTTGTGGGGGTTCCCCTTCAAAATGGGGAAAATGCATGGTAAGGACAATATCGCTCCCAGCGAATGCCATATCTTAGCCAATAGTCATCCGATTCTTAAGCGGAGTACCTTAAACGATTTGTAGATTGATTCTGCACAAATCTGCATCAAAATCCAGGAACAAAATATTTTTGAGATTTTTTCTCAACTTTTGTGGGNTGAGGAAAATGGAAACGACAACATGGTTCCAAAGAAAGCCTTATCTTTGCTGGAAATCACTCGATTCTTGAGCGTAATACATTAAACAATTAATAGATCGATTCTCACTCAACCTGCATCATAATATGAATAATATTTCTTTAAAATGGGGGTTATGCGTGAAACGATACCCCCAGCGAAGTCCATATCTTTGCCTATACTTATCCGATTCTCAAGCGGAATACCTTAAACGATTCATGGATCGATTCTCCCTTATTCTGCATCAAAATGCAACAACAAATTATTTTTTCGTTTTTTTGTAAAATTTTCTAGGGGGTCCAAAGTGGGGAAAGTGAATGAAAGGACACCACGGCCCCCTGCGAAGGCCACATCTTAGCCAATACTCATCCGATTCTTAAGCGGAGTACCTGAAACGATTTGTAGATTGATTCTGCACAAATCTGCATCAAAATCTAGGAACAAAATATTTTTGAGATTTTTTCTCAACTTTTGTGGGTGTGCCCCTTCAGAATGGGGAAAGGACAATATCGCTCCCAGCGAAGGCCATATCTTAGCCAATACTAATCCGATTCTTAAGCGGAGCACCTTAAACGATTTGTAGATTGATTCTGCACAAATCTGCATCAAAATCCAGGAACAAAATATTTTTGAGATTTTTTCTCAACTTTTGTGGGGGATCCCCTTCAGAATGTCGAAAATGCATGGTAGGGACAATATCGCTCCCAGCGAAGGCCATATCTTAGCCAATACTCATCCGATTCTTAAGCGGAGTACCTTAAACGATTTGTAGATTTATTCTGGACAAATCTGCATCAAAATCCAGGAACAAAATATTTTGGAGATTTTTTCTCAACTTTTGTGGGGGTCTTTCTTCAGAATGGGGAAAATGCATGGTAAGGACAATATCGCTCCCAGCGAAGGCCATATCTTAGACAATACTCATCCGATACTTAAGCGGGGTACCTTAAACGATTTGTAGATTGATTCTCCACCAATCTGCATTAAAATCCAGAATCAAAATATTTTTGAGATTTTTTTTTCTGGGTATTCTGGGTGAAAATATGAAAAAATGTGTTAAATTTTTCTTTACGATTTTTTGTGATATTTTCTGGAGTTCCGGCGTGGAAAAATAATATGGCACTCTTTTATTCGATTTTTGAGCGGAATAGCTTAATCGATTTTCCATCAACTTGAATCTAAATCCAGGAACAAACTTACTTATATGGATCTAGTTGGTTGGCGCTACCAACTCATTCCTTGGGGCACTGGTAGTCTTGGTGGAAGGTGGAGGGCAATTTGCGTAGTCACTCGTCCACGAACCGCGAACTCTGCATGCTTATAAGCCAATTGTATGGCCAAATAAAAAAGAACCCCTTGGAATATTTAAGTCTGTGCATTTCTTGCTGAGCACTTATATTGCCTGATGTATTTTTCAGGAATTGTTATAAGCGCGAGTTCAGGCTATCCATTCTGTTCATGCAAATTGGAATGAGTGCTATGAGTCTGCAGCATAAGTACGCCATTTCGGATTATTATAAATATTGCGGGGGATAAGGCTGCAGTTGATTGCTCAGTTTTATGATCCCATGGACTAGCATGCACTGAAATGAAGAAATCCCGACACCCGGAACCCCAGAGTTTATCCGTTTCCTTGAGCTCATAATAATATTTTTATGGGGGCGTCAATTTCACAATCGTAGAATGTCGATTTTAATGTTTTCTGATTAATTTCTGCCCAGATATGGGCGACTGCTGTCTGCTATAAATCAATTTATCTCAATCAAAGTGGCACAATAAAGAACCCCCATACCCGCTTGCAAGGTATGAGCACCTCTATCCCACAGCTCATATCCCATATTCCACATCCGATAACCCATAAGCTATAACCCATATCCCTTCCCATTACCAATCAACCATCAATCCATTCATTCCGCTGTATGTAAATGTTTACGTGGCGAATACGCGATGCTCGTGTAAATAGCCAACGTTGTATTTGCACGGCAGTCGGTGGCGGTGTATCCTTATGCATTGTACTCGTATTTACTTTCAATTATCGTAATTATCAAAAAGGGTAACACGGGTATTGGATATTCGGTAATGGCAAGGCAATGCAAACGTTTGCTGATGTCTTCGGTTTTTGGTTGTTCGTGCAATTTATTTTTTTTATTCGGGTTTGGTTTGGTTTGCTTTTGTTGCCCGTTGTTTCTCATTCATTTTCGATTTCGTATCCCTGTGCTGATGCTGCGAAAATTTTGTTTTCACTGAACTCAACCAGTTGTAGCTACTTATTTGAGTTTCAAGTTCGGATTCCCATTCAATTCAATTTGCCATCTGTGCAGGAAGGCGTGCCAATTACGAATAATTAGCATTCTTAATATTTTTTAGCTTATTTAACTAACCATGCAAACACGGTCTCAAATGGCATCAAAATATTCATTAGCCTGCACAATTAATTAAATATAAATTCCTTAACGTGCTCTGCTTTTATGTGGCTTGCACTGATTTTTATTTTGCTTTAAATATGCAAAATAAAAACCGAATTTAACCCCACAACTGGTGCATAAATTTTCCCCGGGGTTGTGGGAGTGTGTGGTGTGGGAGAGAATACACCTGACCTGGCTGTCCTGTGCTCGCTCACCTGACCTTACCCATAATTATAAATGGTTTAATAATGACTGTGAGTTTCAATAATAAAAGCAGATCATTCATTTTTATTACCCGCCCTCCCAGCTGACACGTTAAGTTCTGGGGCTAAACTTTTGGCCCCCGATGGAATGACCGGACGGATACTTTATGAAAACATATGCATATTTATGCACAAGCAAACACAAACATCCAAGGGTCACAAATGCCCAACAACAGCACACACTGACACCGTTTTGTATTTAAGCATCATTAATTATTTAGAAATACAGTCGGAAGTAAATGCTCTATAAAGGTAATTGAGACATTTTCAATATGTGTACACAAGGGCTTCGAGCGGCGTTTATCGGTCATTTATTTTTCCACCACCGGTCTGTCCACAAAATATAATTACATAGACTTCTGGGGCTTGAAAGTGTGAATGACGACGCCTGAATTGCCGGCAGTTAGAATTGTGGCATTAGACATGGCCATCAAATCCAAGTTGTGACAATTAGAAATCAATTGAGTTATCAATTGTTTGGTTTCAATTTACACATGGCGCTTAAAAGGCTGACTGTGAAGGTAATTGGACTTCCCGAAAAGTGTCAATTAAGTTTGATAAGGACATGGGAAATGTGGCAGGTGCTTAATATTCCGAAACGCCTTGCTATTTATGTACTTATGACTTAACAACTCATTATAAGTTGACTTGCAAACTGGTATGTCCCTTATGAAGGGTATCATGCAAATGCATTCCGTTGAAGTATTTTTAATTAAATACTGTTATTTATATTGCCATAACTGGGCCAGAATGTGGCCAAAGTACTTGTAAATAGATATCACCTTTTAAGCAAATAACACATGAAAAGCCCTGCAGCATCAAATAATTTTAAATGACAACAATGCTCAAAATTTCAATTTGTATTTTAGTTTTGGCTTGAAAAGAGTCCTGGGATTTGACAGTTGCTGAGACAGTTCAAAAGCTTGATAGTGTTACGTTTCAAAGCGAATGCTTTGCTTTATGGATTTTTCAGGACATGAATACTGGCTTCGGCTTAGAGGCCTCAGACAAATTAATTAGCATACTTTTCAGAGTATCGAACATTGCGGTCGAAAAATTAACATAATAATATCCATACATTGCATTGATGTTTTGTGTTGTTGGCATTCAAAAATTTGTAAAGCTTTGACGGTTTTGTCATTTAGGACAACACATACTCAAAATGCACTCACGTACACGAAAAATATGCATTTTGAGCCGTAAACGGATGACAGCCGAGCGGCACAATATACATTTTAGATGTGTAATGTTACGGCTTTTTGCACAAAATATTTTCTGTCATTTTATCATACTTTAGTTTGCTGGCCATCCTGTGTGGTCTTCTGGGCCAAAAAAGGGATATATTGTGCGATTTTGTCAAGTGCACTGCCGACGTTGTTGTTGTGATTGTGGCTACCATTTTTCCATGTGGGCGTGGCTGCCATTGTGAAGCGGTATAGAAGGAATGTATGGATGTATCTAGCTTGCTGTCTCTCTTTCACTCCTTCTATTACTATTTCTCTCTTTTATGTGCGAGTCTATTTGCGCAAAAATTTATGCATATGTATTTTTAATGCTCCGCTCCAATGACATCAACTGTCAGCATAATTTCAGCAATTTTTTTGGTATTTTAATATTTCCATTTTTGTTTGTGAAATATTACAATCTATTCTAAACTGGGTTTTGTCTGAACATTCATTTCCATTTGCGTTCTGTATCAAATATTTCGATTTTGGGTAGTTGGTCTTTTTACAGGAAACTACCAAAGTGTGAAACAATTATTTCGAAACAAATTGAACTGAGATGCAGTAATTGAAATGCTAATTTAATATTTGATTATTTTATTTCATTTGAATATTACTTACATCGAATTCTTAGATTGACCGGAGCAGACTGGGTCTCCCCTCTATCGTTTGCGGCCGAACAGGCATAAAATCCGGAGTGTACTCTTCCCACACGTTGCAAGACCAGGGATCGAGTGGAGATAATGATTCCCCAGGACACATTCTGGGTGACCGGTTGACCCTGGTGGACCGGAATTTGGGTCATTATTTTTGAGTAATTAAATTTTGTTTCAAACTTACGTCGTGCGACCACATGATGCGATGCTCCTTGGGATTGGACTTTATGTGGCACTCGAAGTAGACGTCGTCGCCCTCTTTAATGTCGTCCGGACGCAGAGTGGAGCCCAGCGATAAGGTGACCTGGGGTGGATCTGAAAATTAGTGAAAACAGGCCCGTTTATTTTTAGTAAAGGTTCCATTGTAATTGGTTTCGCTAATATGCTAATTTTGTTGTGCTGTCAGCGCTTTTTTTTGTGTTTTGTATATTTTTTAAAATTGAAGGCAACCGTGCGAGCAGCCTCATATAAAATCGAAAAATATTATTGCATAATAAAACGTCCTGCCGTTGTCGTCAATCTACAACGCCGCAGCGCGTTCCATAAAAGTTAACAACGCGTCGCCGGAACCGCATTATATACCCCTCTTTGTATCCGGATTCCGGGTACCACCAAGCAGTATGCCTGCCGCCCAATGAGTATGACAAAAATTTTTAAATTAAAATCGTTCCGCTGCCGCGAGTGACGCCCCAATATCAATGATGGATCATATAAAATATTTAGTGCCTTTCTTGCCATTTTCCTTTTCATTTTTACAACATCATGATTGGACGGCAAAGAAGGTGGCTGAAAGTAACAAATTGTAACTGTTATGGCTGAGGCAAGTGCCAGGGAAAGGGTGAATCAGACTTTTATAGTCAGACAGAAGATTTCAGTTGATATACAAGGTTATTATTCTAAAATAAAAATGCAGTTTGCTCTTCCTTTCATCACTCTACTTTCTAATCGAAAGTACGGAACCATTAAAAGCATAATTTCTTAAAAGCAGCTTTTCCTGAATGGTTTTATTTTTGTTCATTCCAAGTGTTTTTTTCCTGTAACTGATTTGGGGAAAAGGATGAAAGCCAAAGGAAAACTTTCTCTCACTTCTAGTCCGAAGCTTACGCGCTCTGACATACAATATTTATGGCAAAATTTGGGGATATGGCATACATTGCTAGGGATCTATGTATGATTTTAAAATTCAATAAATTTATGATTATCCTAAAGAGAGACCCAGGGCAAAACAAAGTGACAACTAAGGGATACTTTAGTACGGGACCAACTTAAACCATAGCTTTTTGCCCCACTTTGGCCGCAACTAAAGTGAAGACCTCGGAGGAGTTGGGGGTGTGACTTTGGCTGTTGATTTTAAATTGATAATCATATAAAGTAAAATTTATGGCCTTTTGCTGGAGTTGGAGCAAATAAGCAAAACGAGGAAAACAACCAACAAATTTTTCGCCAGCTTTTTTATGGCCACGCTAAAAGTCAACGGAATAAATATTGACATATGAGCGAACGGCTTCATACTGGGCCAGAATGGCAAATGCAAAAAAATATAGGGCAGGGCAGTGGAGAGAGGGCCCAGCATGTAAATAATGCCATATAATTTAGACTTATTTGCACAGGCGACTTTGATTTGTGCCCTCGCTGCATTTATGGTAATTCTAATCGATTTTGCGGAATGGAGCTGCACAGAAAATATTCTTTTAAACTCTGTTAACTTGAAATACTATAATATTTTACCATAATTTCGGATTCTTTTTAGGTGTATTTATGAAGAGAAAACTTTCTACTTACAAATGACATTCATCATAAGCGAGTCCTCGATGGCCGAGTTCTGCAGCCGTGGATTGGAGCCTTCGCACTTGAGCATCGTGCCATCGTCCTCAGGCTGTGGATAAAATGTCAATGTGGATATGACTCGACCATTGGCTTGACTCGTTGACAGCTGCAGGGTGGAGAGGCGGCAGATAAAGTGAAATCGATTAGAAAAGTGCCCACCTCCGCATACTTTCTCCGCACCAAGGCGGAGAAAATTCATAAATAAGGTGAGGCCATAACAGGATTGATTTGTGGAATGCACTCAGAGAAAAACTGAAGATCTGATAAAAAGAGTAAAAAAATTTAAACTCAAGAACACAAAAACGTAAGGAATAATAAAAAAAAAAGTTTTTGACATTTTTTTGAGTGCATCCAGCCCTTACCATGCCACGTTTGAAGGGCCGATTATTTTGCGTCCATTTGATTTCCGTGTCCGGCACCGAACCAGCCACAATGCAGGTGAGATTGTACTGCGTGTTCGAGGCGAAGACCTTCAACTTATTGGTTAAATTGACTGATGTGGGTTTGACTGTGGATGGTTTAAGGAGATTAGCCGTGACTCGCAATATTGACTGGAGTTCGGTAGCCACTCACGTAACATTTCGATGCGAATGCTGCGCTCCACGGGCGCCACCAGTTTCGTGTTCGAGGCCTGACAGCGGTACGTGTTGTTCAGGGCGTTGCGCGAGATTTGGGCCACCTCCAGGCGGTTGACGGTCACATGACGTCCCATGGACACCCCGCTGCCCGCCTCCAGGGTGCGGGTTCCATTCAGCCAGGTCACCGTTGGCTCCGGGCGACCTGTTGATAAAAAAGGGAGAAACTTATCATCGATGTTGGATAGAAGGACTTTAAGTATTTGGTGTTTGTGTTTCGTGAAGTTTAAAGCTTGAATTAATTTTTCTTTAAGTTTTCAATAGCCAAATAATAATTTATTTTTCAAGTCTGGATATTCTATTTACAGCCATTAATATTTATAAAGAATGAGTGAACTACGGCCCACTCTAAACTGAAAAGGGATATAATTTCCGAGTTTCTTGTCAAGCGCTTGCATTTCAAATTTAAATTTAGATTAATGTTTAATGCATAAATTAATTTTAAATGTTGTGCCAACTGTTTTTCGCTGGTAACAAACTTTTCCACTCATGCATTATTAACCCATCCGTCTAGCGAGAGTTTCCCGAGGTGGGTTTTCTAAACGGAAGCGGCGTGACCACAGGGCCGCGTTCGAAAATTTATGACCGAAAAATAACAAAAAAAAAATGAAAGAAACTTTCAACATTTTAATGATAATGCGCATTTAGCAGTGTGTACCCAAGGCTTTTAAAAAAGGCTTAGCCAGCTTAACTAGCAAAGTTGGGGCACTGCCCGAAAAGGCTGACAGTGGGAGGACGAAGGACCTACGGGTGCTTGGGAAACGGAAAATGGGAAAGGGACCGTCCCGGGTTTCCCAACGAACGCATAAGCGTGAATATTGAATTAGTTGGTTTGGGAAGCGAATTGGGGGAGCTGCAGAAAGTTTTTTTGGGACAGCTGATGACCCTGAATGGGACACAATAAGGACGGTGGGCGTTGAGTTCAGTAAAAGCCAAGAACTGAGACGCAAATTTGTTTCAACGTTAAGCCACACAACTGATGTTATCAATTAAAATAAAATTTGCCATTTTTTTCTCGCATCTCTCATTCAAAAATGGAAAATTGAGCCAATTATTTTAACAACTTGAAAAGACGATGCTTTATTAAGTTTTCTTAATTTAACCAATCAATATTTATTTTTGGTTTTCGACAGGCAATGCCAAAAATATCCCTGAACCGACGAGCTTAAATTTTATTACAGTTTTTCCTTTTAAAGAAGATGAAAAGCAAAAGGTAACAAAATCCCTTTTGACTTTTGTATCAATATGCCACTCCACCTTCTTCCATTTACTCAATGAGTATAAATATTAAATTTTATAAAATATCACATGCCTATATGTTCGGCAGACTATCGATTTACTCATCAGAGTTGCAGACTCTCGATGCAGTTTCCCGATTCTGCAGTTTGGCATTTCAATTGAAATTCTGCAATCACTTTTTCGCTTTGCTGCCATTTCTCAATGCTTTCTCTAAGAGATAGCGACAGTGAGAGAGCGAGAACGATAAGGAGAGGAAGCGTAGGAGGGTGAAAGCATTTCACTCGCTCACATATCAAATGTACGAAAATATTTTTAATCCGTTTAAGTGCCCGAAAGCGTTTGGGTCCAGAGCCTGTGGGCAACTTGCTTTTGCCATTGGGCATGGTTTGGTTTGGGCCATTAAGTGAGCCAAGTGAATGCGGCGGAAATGAGCAACAATAGCAACAAGCAGCTGGGTATTGCCATTGGCATCTAGTGCTGCCAAAAAAGGTGCCCGAAAAATGGGTTTGAAATATATAGTTAGCTTATAACTTATCCTCTTTACTTGACTTAAGAAATTCAATCAAATAGGCATCTTATGTTATTCCATTCTGACTTGTATATATAAAAACAAAAAATCTTAGTATAAAAAAGAAATTAAGGCCTATTCAAGGACACAAATTTATAATTTTTAGTTTTTATTTCAACCTATATTGAACATAAAAAAGCATAGAAAAATGTCTTCTTATTTAGCCACAAAGTAGCCAAAATGACAGCTCTGATTGGCATTGGCATTGGTGGGTCCATAAAGACGAGCTGCAGATTGGGATTGGGGGGTTAAAGTAGCTGATAGCTGAGTGTGGACTTGGGAATTTACTGCCACGGCTGAGCCAGAATGCTGGCTGATTGCAAAGGATACTTGGCGACAATAAGCCAGCAAGGATACACGCACACACGACTCGTCGCCGAAAAGTTGAGCAGGATGGGAATGCAGGGATAATAGACAAATAACAGTTTCCCTGCGGCATTTAGCTGGCCCGCTCCACTCCATTTCCTTTCTTTTCCACCCATCCGAGCACTTTTCCACCCCATCCCGGGAGCCACCCGGAGAACACCCACTTCCTTTGTGTAATGAAGACAGCGCGTTTGCCATTTGCTAAGCCATACTTACGCTTGTTGACAATTGCTTGCCGGACAATGCTCCGGAGTCCGGACTCAGTTCAGAGTTAAGGGGAAAATATGCAAAGGACTGGACAATGGATAACCCTGGCCACTTTTATGGGGGAATGCTTAGATTAGCTTTTTATTGCCGGTATTAATTGCTATTAGTCGAAGTTAATAAAGTTGATAAAGCAATTTGGCATTTGGCGTTTATTGTGCCAGGGGCTATGATTAGTGGTGGGCCATAAAAATAGCGTCAGGATTTGCATTAGCTTTAATCAGGACCCCCGACCCGTCCACAATTCAACGTCAACCAGCAGCACCATGCCTCACCATTGGTCCTGTCGACGGCATGTGGTGCTGAAATTGCGATATTAGTTAATTTGGCTTTGAGCCCTTTGCAGGATCCGAATGAAATACGAGCTTGCATTGCGGTCTTCTAAGGAGGTAGCCCATTACAGAGAGCACAAAAGTGTTTTTTATATTTAAATACTATAATTACTACACTAATTCTGTAGTTTTAAATGGATACCGAATCGTGAAAAATAATATGTGAAATAACTCGATTCACACTTCAATAGAGTTCCAAGTTCAAAGAAATATTTTACTTCATAACGCCTTAATATAGTTTTTCCGTAAAAATATAATTATATGAAAAGGTTACGATTTTTTCGAGTGCATTGGGTGGTAACTTGGGTTTGGTGCAAAATGTTGCATACAAATCAGAGGCGCCGCCAGTGCTGTGCCACCTGCCAAGAAGCGTGTCGCTCAGCAGGTGTCAAAAGCGAATGTTGTCGACGTCGTTGGAGTTCCACAGAACCCCCGCTTTCCTTGAAATCTGAAGACCCCCAGGGAGCCCAGAGCCCCGAGCCCAGAACCCTGGGCCATTGCCTGTTTAGCTCATTCACATGCGGTTAGTCAAAGCAACGACGTGACGCACCGCTGCCAAACCAAAGCAAAATGCCAAGGAGCAGGTGAAATCCTTCGCCAGCAGGTGTAGATATGGGAGCAGCATGAGTGAGTGCAGCTCTAGACCAAGCCGGAGCAACTCCTGCCAGTCAGCTGGCTGACATTCGAGAGGCGTGGCGAATAATGAGCTCACATTTGCCATGAAAGCCAAGGATCCTTCAGCAGAAATTGGGCCACTATTTTTTTGGCCTCTTGGAGTCTGAAAAGTTCAGGAGCAGTTTCAAAACGGATTCTTTCAGATTTCCCCCTGGTATCGTGGAAACTTATGATGCTAGCTTGGTGCCAACTCAGATAATTTTAAAGCTTAATTTATTTCTCTTGTCGTGACAAACAATTTACTCTTAAATATGACAAAGTTTTAAAGCCAATTCAAACAGTTCAATGAACTGTGCCCACAGACAAGGCTGTCGGTAATAATCAACTAATTCCACTATCAAAATGGACTTAAAAACTTTCCAGAGCTCGGGCAACAGTATCTCCACACCATCAGCTGCAATCTCGACTTTAAGCCATGCCAAAACCCATTTAGTATGGCCAAAAATAAAAAAAAAGGACGAGTGAGCAGCTCGCAAATCGAGTTGGTAGTTGACATGGAAAATGTCTGGGGTGTATGCCGAAAATATTCTTGTCAGAAAGTTAATGATTTATAATGCTGATGTCGGGGCATTCGTCGTTCATGCTTTTGGGGTTGAGTTCAGTTCGGTTCGGTTCCATTGGGTTCAGTCATGCAAGGAAAAGCAAGAACCCCTCAAGCTAGCCAGAGAGCCAGCGAAGCGAGCAACTTGTACAAAAATTTTCACACTTGCCAGCGACTGGAAAAGCGACTAAAAAGTTTAGAGGATGCCATGGTGTTCGTTTTTTTCCTTTTTCCTTCACCTTGGGGACCTCTTTAAAGATTTACGATGCCGCATATGCCTACAGGTCAAAGCTTGGCCAATGAATGTGGGGTGTACACTGTACATGTGGTGTGGTGTGCACAACAAAAGCACGCCAGACGTTGAAAATTGTTGCATTTCGCTTTGAAAGCAAACTGGCAATGACAGCAGCCGCAGACACAGACGATCCAAGGATGTTGCTGGTGTCTGTGGAGCGGCAATGTCACCGCAGACTTTGACATACATTTATTTTTATTATTTACGATGACTTAGCCACCACTGGCACTCACTCCCACCCACACACAACATCATCTCGGTCACGGCTGGGGTCTATCTGGAGTCTTTCATCTTTAATTCTTTAAATAGACTGGTGGGGTGGAAGGGGAATGGCTGTAAACGAGGCCGAAACTGAGACTAAAGGCTGCACAGGAAAAACATCTTAAAAGATGGATGAAGAATAATTTCTAGGATTTTTTGGGGCTTCTTGAAAGTAGACATCTTTATACAATACAATAGTATAAGAAATACGTGTAATACGTGGAGTTTTAACCATAATTTCTTTGTATTTTCAGGGTTTTAAAAAGTATTAATAGAATATAATATTTAAAGAAACATTATTGAGAAAGACACAACTAAAAGTATATTTCTCACAGTGCTAGGCTGGAATCAGTTGCGTTTTTGCCACAATCTTGCCCCAGCTTGATAGCCTTTTGTCTGAGTGGCACATTTATGTGGCCGAGTGTACGTGTATGCGTTGGTGTCGTTTATCATGATTTACTTACCGCCACGCACTTCACATGTCAACACAATATTATCGCCCTCGAGCAATGGACCCACAGCGCCGGCGACATCGCGGCCAGAGGCATCGTACACGAGTATTTGATGCGGAGGAACTGCAGAGTAGAGTGGAGAAAAAGACAAGTTCGTAATGCACTTGAATAAATAGATATAATATGTATATGACTCAAAGAAAATAAAATTATAAAGAGCTAAAATGATGAATAATGCTACTAGATAAGCTATGAATTTTCTAATTAAAAGTTTTTAAATAAAAGATAAATAAACATTTAGCACTTCTTTCAGTGTAGCCTAGAGCTCCCTTTAATGCCCGTGCACTGGCTTTTTGTACTCACCAATAACCGTTAAGTTAATTCTATGATTACGCGTGGGCGAGTTCTGAAAGTCGACACGACAGCGGTAGACCTGTTGAAGAAATCCAATAAAAAATATACAATAACACAGCGCACTTTTCGGACGGTGATGGTCCAGTTTGAGGCACTTACGCCCTCGTCATCCAGCTGAATATTGTCCACAGATAACTTGGCCGGCTGCTGCCCGGTAACGAAGTACGCACGTGGCCCAAATGAGTTGGTATCTGACCAGTACAGTGCCTTTTCGAATGCCCGCCCTCGCACATCGAAGCTGCAAAAAAAAAAACAGGAGAAAACAAAACCGGAAATGTTAAAAGTTGCCTAAGTAGTTCCTCTTCTCTTATCTCTATCTCTATGGCCGCAGGGGAAATGCAAAAAAAAATGTTATATATATGGGAATAAGTAAATAAAGGGAAATAAAACCAAAATATTGACGATAAGTTGTGTCAGCAATTGCCTCCCAGAGCATTTCAGATGTCGCAGCAAAGGTCGTAAATTTTAATGCGTTGTGGAAGTTTGCCAGGGGGTGGCGAAACCGCGGGCGGGTGGTCGACCTTATGTTTTGAGCATAAAAAATGGCTCTCCTTTTGCTGGGGGAAACATTTTTCAATTCAATGTTTTCATGCGGTCTACCAATGGAATATTTTTCTCTCTTCCCAACTCCAGATTAAAGTCTCCCTTTTAAGAATTCCTTTAAAGGATTCTTTTTCATCAAAAGGTATTTGATTGTGTGTCTTTTCAAATATATTTGATATATTTTAGATTTTGAAAAAAAATCTACTTACTAAAGGTGAACATTTGCGACAAATTCTTATCAATTAGTAACATTAGTCAATATTGTAGTTTCAAGCTCACGTACCACGTTTTATGGTATTATTTAGAAAGTCACGCAACAGAAAATAATGAAATAAGAGCTTTAAACAAGTGGCATAATCTAAAAAATGATAGTAAGCACTGAAGCTAAACTGAGTTAAGCTGTATAAAGTTTAACGTATGGACTCTGTTTGCCTGCATTTTAAATAGGCGACTTTAAAAACCCCCAGAGATGCTACTAAATAAAGTAAAAAACTTATTGGCCAGCTCCTGCGGTCTTTTCTCGCCCAAACCATAAATATTGAATGGGAAAATTGTAAAAACGACACGCTTGAAAGTGGCTTGGGCCTGAAATTTCACGCGTCTACGAAATGACCCTTTTCCTGTACGCGATGACCCAAGGACCTGGGGCTCGACAAAACGAACCCCGAGCATAAATTTGCACGCAACTAATTTCTTCCGTTTCGCATTATTTTCGCAGCCCAGAACAGAGCCCAGCAAACGTTTGCAATTTTGCGCATTAAAAAGCCTGACGTGCTATCTTTGGCGCTTTTATTGTATTTGTTAATATCCGTCTGAAGGCTTTGGACGTTTTTCAGGGTATGGTGCCACGCCCCCGTCCCTATTCCGCCCGTTTGCGACACGCCGTAAATGACTTGGCGGTAGCAAGGCTTTCGAACAATTCTTTCTCAATGCACTAAAAGTATTTTGAGGCATAAATTCTAGATTCTAACAAATATTTCTCTACGCAGAATTTCACAAAAATACAAAAAATTGCGTATACGATATGTTGTTCAATAATATTGCGTATACGACCTGGTGGCAAGTAACATAGGTATCATTTGTTGCTACTGATTATGTAAATTTGTATATAAGACAGAAAATGTATGAATTGTTGTCAAGAAATCCTTTGACTAATTGGAATTATTTTCTCCCAGTGCTTCTTTCTAGTGACCCACACGCCAGCACATCGTCTTTGCACAGTCATCGCAAGTTGTGTCCTTTTGTTGTTTCCGCCGTCGTCGTGCAGTCTGTGGCGCTATCTGTGGATCCTGCCCCCCTACCGCCTTTTGCCTTGTGCCTGCTTCTGCCAGTGGTTGTGGCCCTGGTTTTGGCCCCGTCTCTCAGTTGTGGTTAGCGAAGCGGTTTGTCATTGTGCCGGCTGCCAGGGGACAATTCGCGGCCTGCGACCGGCCTCCGCCGTATTGTTTGCGCCTTTAAGTGGTTTTTTATCATTTTGCCGCTGACACAATTTATATCCGGTGCTCATATTTCTTATGCTTATCACAGGGGCTTCTTCCTCCTTCCTCGTCGCATTTTTCCACGGTTTCAGTTCTTCGTTTTCCGCTACCAGCTACCATCTACCCGCTATCCATTTCCTCCTTTTCTTGTTTGCTGTGTCATGTGTTTGGCCATTCCTCTAATTGTGTTCAAAGTGCAGTAAGCCATGCGGCGAATAAATTACGGTTTCTAAGCCTTGCCCAAAGCCAGGGCACGTTCCCTAATTAGCCTAATTAAATATATGCGCGAAAATGTAAACATAACAGAGAGTGTGCGGAGTGCGAGAACTTCTTGAGAAATTTCCTTTTAAAAACTGCGTTTCAGGTTCCGTGGCTCTTACTCGCTTTTAATTTTGCGCATTTGCAAACAATAGAGAAACGCCGAATAGTCAACAAAGGCAAAGGAGCCAAAGGACGAGAGGAAGGAGTCGCAATAGCGATAAGGCAAGGTGGGCGAAATGAATACGATTTTCCCAGCAGGGGATTTTCCTGAGACACAGAAGAAAATTTTATAAAATATATCTTATCTATTCAATCGTATCTCTTTTAATTAAAATATTTTTCTAATAACTAGCTAGGCTTCTTACTACGAATATCTCCAAGCCCTAAAATTGTTTTTAGTGTAACAAATTTGGGCAAAATATCCTGGTCTTAGCCCAGCTTGCCCTCTGTTGACGTTGTGTTTTCCTCTTGTTGGCCTTAGGAAACAATAATGCCAAGTTTGCACAATGAGCACAGCAGCGAAGAAAACGCTAAGGGAATGGAAGGGATGCCGGCCAAAGGACAGCAAAACAGAAAAATAAATGCCAAATGCTCGAGCAGTAAAAATTGTAAAGCAGAAAAACAGAAAGCAAGAACAGCAAACGAGTGGCAAGAAGCAAAATAAAAGTGGGCCAGGCCAAGAAAAGAAGACAACATTGTGGCAGTTGCAGAAATGTTGACTGTCGTCGAGCAGCAGGATAAGAGAGAAAGCGGAGAGAGTAGGAGACTGACCCGCGTTTTGGAGAAAGGGCAGCAGAAGAAAGAAAGCATAGGAGACAAGTGGACGCGACCACGCGACGTCCGCCTGAAGAGTTTGCTTTGCACTTGGAAAAAAACGTAGTTTAGTCTACTAAATTATATTCGAAAAACACTATGAAAAAAGGATGGCTTCTTGCCAATACAATTTTTTTCCAAAATTGTTTTTTATAAAAGTTTTTATGCTTTTCCTAAATAACTTATAACTTATAAGCTTAAAATTTAGTTCTGAATAAAGCCAATGTCTGGAAAATTTATTCTCACTGAATTTTGTTTTCATTCACATTGGCTTTCTTCCGTCCTCTCATCCGCTTACTTTCCCTTTGTCTATGGTCTGCTTTTTCCAACAATTAGTTGAGTTTTATTTATTTTGCGTTAATTGGTAGCACTTTATCTTCGGGCCTGAATGAATGAGCTGCGTTCTTTAAACAAATCCCCAGTCGGACCTTGAACTGGTCTTTGCATGGGTTTGGTAATTACGTTTTCGGTTTTTTTCGCTAACTTGGTCATAAACTTTCGGCCCCTCCACGTCGCGTCGTTTTCCACTCAGGACGCGCAACCTGCTGCCCCGATTCCCGCCCCGAAATCCAATATCAAAGCCAACTCCTCATATTGCCATTTAATGTTTTTCCTTTTTGTTCGGTCTTCAGTTTGTAACGCTTACAAAATCCTATTCAAAAAGATCGCAAAAGGGCTGAGTAGGGAAAGGACAGAGCAGAGTTCGTCCAAAAAAAAGGAATAAAATATAAAAAAGGGCCAAAAACTTTTGCACTCACAATATCCATTGAATAATTTTATGACAATATGTGTCAGAGCGTGTCGGTGAGTCGAGAGTGTGTGGGTGTGCGGTTCTGCCGGAATTTTCTGACAGTTTAAACAGATGCTGCCATCGTGAGAACACTTTTGGCCAGAATCTCGACTGCCTTATACTCATGTCACTTGATTGGCTAATTGTGTTTTCATTGTTTTTATTAAAGGTTAATTTATAATTTATTCGTTTCTAATTAGTTTTCCACAATTCATTTATTTCAAGCTGAAGATATACTTTTGTTATTCTTTCTTTGAATTCGGGGCGTTAGCTTGCATGCCCTTACCTATTTTTTAAATCAACTCCTAATCAGTTCTTATTTGCCAATCCTACAGGGTATTTAAATGGCTAATTTCAGCACAGGTTGTGCATGACAAAAGGCAATAAACTATATGGGCATGAGGGTCTGATCTGCAAACGACCCGCTCTGGGCGTTTTATGCATGGACAAAATTAGACAGGTGAGAATAGGTGCTCTTGTAGCATACAATGTAAACTAGGATATATTGTCTGGCAGCCCGTATCAAATTATGCATAAAGAAACCCTATCACAGGGACGAAAAACGGGACAGCCAGCAACAATATTCACGCAGAAGCGCCAAAAAGTATGCTCCGTAACTCGACAAAAGTGGCAACAAATTTAAAATTGGTTTCAACACACACACTAACAGAGTTACAGTTGTGCAAACAAAAGAAGCACAGCACTGCGAGAAATATGAAACAATAATAGCACCAAAAAGGGGCTGTTTACACGCCCCCATATACATGTACACACACACACACACACACACAAGGACGCAGACAAAAGTATGCAAATGGTTTTACTGCCCTTTGTTTTTTTCTTTATTTTTGCTTTTTGTTTTTTCGATGCCCAGCTCGTCCCTCTTTGTGTGAGGGTATTGGTGTTATTATGGAGCCATGCTGTGTAATATCTGTAAATTTCTTTTGTTATTGCCAACAACAGTTTTCCCACCCCCACCCCTGGCGCCTTTCCAAGCCCCCTTCCCCTTTCCACCGAGCGGTGTTGACATTTGTTGGCATCGTTCCACACATTGTTGCCGCTGGTGTTGCTTTTTGTTTGGTTTTCGCTTCATCTTCTTCTTAACTTTTACTATATAATTTGTAGCATATGAATATATGAAGAACCCCCATTCCTAGACTGAGAAAAAAGCCAGCAGTGTAGGGGGAAAAGGGGTCCGCAAAAACAAAGAACACAAACATCGTCGCCGTTGTGCTCGGTGGCCAAGTTCAAATTTATGCAGTGTCGGCCAATAAATTCCGCAATAAATTCAAAATAAAACTTTCATCTTGGGTAGCCTATTTGGTTATTCCTGAGAGTTGCCTCAGGTTGGGGTTTCAAGAGCGAAAAGCTATTTATTTATTGGAGCTAGGGGTATAAGCAGCGATATTTAAAGATATTGAAAGTTATATTCAGGCCAGACTATAAAATTTAAGCTTTAAAGCCTTATTGTATTCGAATGGACTTCTCTTAATTTCAAGCATTTTCCAATTAAGACGAGTTCCTTCCGTCCAATTACCAAAATCAAAGTCATTAAAAGTTAATAATGACTAGGCGGTAAAAGGGAGAGAGAAGTTTGGTAATCGGGCCGTCGCTTTCGAATGCAAAATTAGTGGGAAGATTGTAGCCGAAACCATTTCCGATTGGGTCCAAGTGGCGAGCCGACAAAGAAAATCCCAACGTTAGCATTTCTGAGTCGTCAGTGGAAACCAGAGCTTAGTGGTGGCGAAATCGATTTGCATGCGCCAGTTGCATTTCCGCTTCCACACACGCACACACCCACAGGACTCCCGCACATACACCCATCCGCCCACACAATTGCATATATACATACATTTGAAACTTAATTACAGTTTTAAATATCCCATCTAACCTGAAATTCGCGCAAAGTGCCGCTCTACAGCCGCTTTGCAGTCGTAAAAAGCCCCGAAAATGCACTCGACTTAATTGCCTTTGGCCGACGACTTTTGGGTGTCCTTCTCAGTGCACTTGGAAAAAAAGGTACTCTTATTTTGTAGAATAAAATTTGGATTTTTTATAAGACTAGATAAAGTCTAGGTGATGTTGTACTGAAGAACCGAAGTATTATAGATATTTTGTTCTAACCTTTTTTCAGTTAAAATTCTTAGTATTTTCTTTCTAGTGTAGCTTCAGCCAGTTCCTTGCCGTGATTCTGCCATCTTCAGTTTCCGCTGGCGTTGGCCTTTATTGCCAACCATTTTGAATACCATTTTGTGGTTTATTACTTTTGCGGCAGACCAATGCCGGTTCTCAAGCAGCCACACTCACACGAGGCTCAACCTCTGCAAAGTGAATGCACTTTCGATTGCCAACCGTTTGGCCATTGCTCTCGATTTTGCCCACTTTACCCTTCACCCAGTGCATCTGTATTTATAGCGCGGTTACCGCGGGCCGGCGATTATGGCAGTTAGCTGGCACGAGGATTATCCCTCTTTTGACAGCCGCTCCCAGCCCAGCTCCCAGCCCGGAAACGAACAGAACACTTCTGGACAGACCCATCCAATCCGACCCGATGCTCGCAGCGAGTTTCATTATTCATGACACGGATCCTTCGCAGGCAGGCAGCCAGTCAGGTGAGCTTTAAAAATCAATTAACCTTGATTGTGGCCCAGGCCCAAAGCCCTTTGTAGCCACTTCAATATTAAAGCAAGGTGTATCCTGGGGCGTATTCGCTTTTGATAAGCCAAATAGAGATTATGGAAAGCACTTATATTTTTACAATCAATAAATATACAATTTTTACTGTGGGATTTTCCCAGTAAATCAAGCTACTTTAAGTTGACGGCCAAGTATGCTAGTGCTTCACTCGAATTCACTCGAATCAAATAGAATCACTCAGTTTTTAAGGTCTTTAGATTTCAGAAATTCACTCCAATGACCTTAAAGCTTTCTTTATTAATTTGTTTAAGTTTCTTAATTATATTTTCATATTAATATTGCTTCATCTTCGACGATTCCCAGCGTGATTCCCTGTCGCTAGAGATATTGCTACTGCACTTTTCTTATTTGCTTTTTTGTATCGATTCTGCCATTGCCGATGCCAATGCCATTTCCTTTTGCTTTTTGTTTATTATGTAGGCTTTGCGGGCAGCATCGATGGGAGGCAGGTGGATGGTGGGTGGGTCGGGCGTCATAGGTTGACTGCCACGGTTGCCATTGCCATTGATGGCCTGCAATATTGAACGTGACAGTTGGCCCGTCGACCCGGGGAGCTCATATTGTCCCTGTCTTTTCCAGCTTTTTTTCTGTTTTTTGCCTCGTTACAGGTGGCTGTCATGGCAAATGTTAATTTTAATAATGGAGGGCCAAGCAACCTTCGAAGCTCCGCCTGCCTCGACCCGCTTTTGTCTTTATATCGCTCACGATTCATAACAAATAAATGTATAAAAATCTTATGAAAATCGCATTTCAAGGGTCAAAGTCAGCAGAAACAAATCCCAGCGAGCAATCCGGCCCATAAAAATGAACCCAAAAACCCGACCCCGAAATAGCCTAACCCTAGCAACAACAAAAATATATATACAAATACAGAAACTGTCCGATTTGGGGCGGTCAAACAACAAAGCAAAAGTTAACATTATAATTTTTAATATTTTTGCTTTTAGCCTTCTGGGCAGGACATCGTTTTGTTGCCCCTTCAGCTTATTCGGTTGCCGTTGGTGTAGGCGATAGCGTTGGCGTTGGTGAAGCTTTTGCCTTTGTAACTGGGTGTAAAGCTGTCAAATGCAGGAGAGCTCCTAGACAGGACTTTACACAGGATGTTTGTGTTTTTTTTCGGTGTGTGTGTAAGGACTTGTGTGAGTTTAGGTGAGACTGCCAGCTGTGACGTGCCTTTGGAAATGTTGCAAAGCCTGCCTCACAAAAAAGGATAAACACACTAAGAGGAAAGCTTTTATTTTTGCCTGATTATGAATAAGAGTTTTTATTCAAATAAATTATTTTAATTTATTTAAAAAAAATTATTTATTTCGATATTTTCAACTTTTTACTCAAAAGCAATATAATATATATTTGATTATCGAAATAATTTTTTCTTGTGCAGGCATAACTATGAAGGACCTTGGGGGATCCCTTTTTGTGTCCCCTTGGCCTCAATGTCTCCCTTTCCGTCCTTCACATGCTGCTTTCAATTTCGGCGCCTTTTCGGTTTTAGCTTTTGGTTTTGATTCTTTTCTAAGCCCCATTCTGCTCTAAAACCCTCAGTTCGCNGATGTTTGTGTTTTTTTTCGGTGTGTGTGTAAGAACTTGTGTGAGTTTAGGTGAGACTGCCAGCTGTGACGTGCCTTTGGAAATGTTGCAAAGCCTGCCTCACAAAAAAGGATAAACACACTCAGAGGAAAGCTTTTATTTTTGCCTGATTATGAATAAGAGTTTTTATTCAAATAAATTCTTTTAATTTTTTTAAAAAAAATTATTTATTTCGATATTTTCAACTTTTTACTCAAAAGCAATATAATATATATTTGATTATCGAAATAATTTTTTCTCGTGCAGGCGTAACTATAAAGGACCTTGGGGGATCCCTTTTGTGTCCCCTTGGCCTCAATGTCTCCCTTTCCGTCCTTCACATGCTGCTTTCAATTTCGGCGCCTTTTCGGTTTTAGCTTTTGGTTTTGATTCTTTTCTAAGCCCCATTCTGCTCTAAAACCCTCAGTTCGCTCGCTTCATATCCTTCGATTTCACGCAGCGCTGGCAATTTTACGCCAGAGTCCTGGCTCGAGCTTTTCCCATAGTACCCTGCCAGCCTGTTGTGCAGCTGTTGCTGTTGTTCTTGCTTCCACTCTTGTTATTTATTTGCTTAAAGTCTGTAGCAATTCTTTTTTCGTTCTGGTGTTCGGTGAATTGTCCTCAGAACGGAAATCGAATTCGAATCACTTTCGGATATTTTTGGTTATAAAGTCGGAAATTTTGGCAACATTATTGTTTTTCACATTTTTCTAGTTTTCCGTTCAAACACACTCATACACTCACCTCCTTTTCCGATTTTCCTTCTCTATTTCTATCAGTTTTCTCCTCATCTTTTTCTCCTTTGTCTGGCCTGAAATTTATTGCTTCCAATTGAGTGCACGAAACGGCAACAACAACATCAACAAGGATCAGAGTCCTGCCAGTGGGACTCATGAGCAGTTCGCGCTCGCCCTTGAGATACACGTGCGTTCGTATCCATGTCCTGTCGTTGTCTATGTCCTTATGCCCCGAATATAACCCAGCCCCGCCGCCACATTCGTCCACCCGCTGGTAACATATTGAAAAGGAAGCACATGTAAGCAAAATTGACAAGGCTAAAGGATATCGATGTCTGCTTATAATGTGCAACATATTAAACCTAAGCACACGTTCGCAGAGCTCGCTCTATAAATAACAGCAGCAGGACTTTCAGGATATAAGGGAGGTGTAGAGGAGCGATGTCTTCCTATCCGCCTGTCCCGCAGCTTTTGCCCATAATCAGAGTTGCCGCCAAAACAGTTTTCACTTTGGATGCCATTATTTTGCTGCCCCCGCCTCTTTCCTGCCCGGATGTCCTTTGCCTCGATCCCTGCGGCTAATATATGAGACCATGTCGCCCTGTTTGGCCTGCCTGGCATGCCGTTGCTTTGTTTTGCTTTGACCTAGTCCTGGAGCATGTCCCGGGCCAAGTTCCAGGACTAGGCATATGCGACAACTACACGTGAATAAAAATCTTGTTTATGAAGAAATATTTCTTCCTCCATAAAGTTTTCAAAACAATACACTTTTCGCAATTAAATCAGAAAACATGGGTTAAGTAATTAATTTAAATTAAATGGCATCTTTGTCTAGGCTTTGATTTTTCTTCATGTGTACTTTCTACTCAAACCGACTACAGTTGAGTTGATATTGATGATGTTATTAAAATAATAAATTATTTGAAAATTATGAACTGCTGCCATTTCTCATGAAGCTGTCGGGTCGAATGAGTGGAGTGGTGGAAGGAGTGGCCACTGGAGGTGCTTATAAATCAAAAGGTGGCCAAAAGGACTTCAATGGGCTGGTCTCTCAATAGTAGGGCGGAACTTCTGTCAACCGCACAAAAGTACATATATGTATATACACACGGACAGATTCACATTCTCGGTACCGAAATCTCAAAGAGACTATAAAATTAGCAAGTGCCAGCTAACCTGAATTCAAATTCGGATGCTTTGGAAAAAGCGGGCAGCATGCTTACCTGTATAGTGGCTTTCCGGCACTTTCGCGGAACCAGAGCACCATGTACACCCGATCGTCCTTCGCCTCCGGCTCGATGTCGCACGGCAAGGATGCGGTACGTCCCAGAACGGCTTCTACGGCAACTGTGGAAACTGCAAAAAATGTTCAAAAATATAAATTAAAATATGTCTACATTTTGTACAGCTTTAAGCAGTTAATTAACGGTTTTATCAGCTTATAATATTAAATCAAACTGTTTTAAATATCAATCCTGACCATCCTGAAATCAAGGTCTATTTTCCCTTAGTGTCTCATTACCATTTCCACGTAATGCAATTGAATAAAACGACAGGTGGGGGCTTTTTTGAAATGTCATGACAAAACTATTGCCAAAGTCATTAACACAATATGAAAATGTCCTTTTTGCTCTGGGCCGGGCTGAGCTTTTGGGGTGTTGCCGCAATTACTTGAACTCGGCTTCTACTCCGACTCCTCTGAATCCTTCGACTTCGTTGACTCCTTCGTCGATTTTCTACAAATGTCAACAAAACGGTGCCTTTTAAGTGTCACGTTGAGTTCAGTTGAGCTGAGTTTCTCGGCCCAGAACGCGGAGCACGCAAGCCAACAACCGCACGACAGCCAACCAAACACCCACTCAGCCGTTTAGCCACCCGGCCAAGTGGAACAAACCACCCACCCAGTCACACCACCACCCAGATCCTTCTAACCGCAATAGCCGCTGACGTTCATCGTTGTAGTCGCATAATCACAACCAAGTACGTGAGTGGGAATATTAATGCCAAATTGAAGGCAACGACAACGATGACGTCGACAATGGCTATGAGGACGAGAATGAGGATGGCCGGCTGCGATTTCACGGCGGCCTCATCTTTTGCATTTAAACTGCCAATTGATGTCACTGGAAATAGATAAATGCTAAGGGCGGCGCCGTTGCTTCCGGGTGGCTAAAAATCATTCCCATTTTCGTTTATTTTTTTTATTCCCAATCGAGTCAAATCCAAAGTTTCGCCTCCATCCAATCCAATCCAGGCAAATGACAATGGATTAAAGTTGGCTGGCCGGCTTCCGTCTTGTCAGAATGGCGTTAAAGCCTCTAATTGTCCTTTGGCGTGAGGAGGATCAAAGGGTCTGTGATGGGGGCGGAGTGTTTGCGCAGTTTTGTCGTCACAAGTCGTAAATTAGTAAGAGAAACATGAACTGTAAATGCATATCCATCAGTCCCCTGAATGAATAATACATTAATGGTCATCAAAGTGTTGTGAATGCTTAAATAGGCCAGAAGGAAGTGTGACGAGCTTCAGGACTTGAAATTATGAATGACGAAACATAAAATGCTGAAAATCTTCGCACCTAATGTGCTGTTTTATGACCAATAAAATATTTGGCATACCTCTTCAAAAGGCGGTTGCATAAATTTAAATATCCAACGAATTCCCCAAGCAAATCAAGAAATAAGAAATGTTTCCCACCGATTGACGTTTTCGAATCAATTTCGATGTGTGTGCCTGCCTGTGCGTGGGTGGCTGGGTGTGTTCGATAAAAATTGAAAATTCAATTGCTCACCTGTCCAGCTGTCAAAACCCTGAAACTCGAACACATCCATCATGAACCTATTTTACAGCCTGATGCTCATTAATACCCAAAAGGGAGCCTCACAATCATGTTACGCGTAATTTAATTTCTGCAGCCAGCAAACGAGGGAAAATCGAGTGAAAGGAATAAAAATGTGCGCGGGGTGGCTGGAGGGCGGTAGGGCTTTTCTCAGCTTGCAGACGATGCCAAAAATTGTTGACATTTATTTAATATGCGCACGTTTTATAGAAAAGCAATTCCCAGTCGGATAATTTATGGCACACTACAGAAATTTGCACATGAAAACGCCGAGGATCCTCCACCCACCCGAATATATGCGCCCATGCCGAAGGACTGACAAACAGACAGAGGGACAGACTGGCGGACAGACGGACAATCAAACTCACAAACATATACATCGTGTATATGTGCCGGGCTACATGCCGCCATTGTATTGGTGTGTGGGCTGTCGCCGAACATGGTAGCAATTTTCGTGCGTTTGTAATTCCCATGTAAGATGTCAAATGCTCGACGAGCAGACAGAGTTAGGCCCTCTATCAGTTGGCTGAAGGCTGCTCTACACAGAGAACAATTTGTGAATATATATAGGACTTTTATAAAATGGTTATCAAAGTTTTTAAAAACGATGTAAAAAACTAATGATAAGTTATGACCCACGTTCGAATTTTTTTATAATTTTAATATAATTAGCTTTAATTTTTTATTAACTTTTAGATTCATTTAGATGAAAAGTATAGCTTGTATTGTAAAATTAACATATTAAAATTAAGTTTAATGATATACATTATATATATAAATTTTCTTCCCTGTGCTCTAGTCCTGTTCCTGTCGCTGTCTGTAAGTCCCAGAGGCGGGCGGGATGCTGCAGCAAATTGACATAATTTGCGATATGAGCCTCCATCGACGCCCCCCTCATCTCAGAGACCTTTCCCCCGCCATCAAATCCTAGGCAGCTCGTCAGCGTCGCGCAAGCGTAAGTGTGTAATGAGTGATTTGCCCGTGGGGCTCACATGGGAATCGAGGGCAGATGGATAGAACGGCTTGGAGTGGTGAGCGGAATGGGTTGGGAGGTTCTGGGAGTTCCCAACATTCAAAGACCACGGAATCAGGCCGCCGAAACCCACTGGCTGTCCTGGATTTTGGACGGAGTGGCGCGTGCTGCGGCTTAGGTGGCAAGCTGCTTCTGAGGTCACCGGATTGGGTAGCCACAAGCGGCAACAGTTCAGTTCAGATAGACAAATGTCACTCCATTCACTCGCGTGTCTCTGTATCTGTGGATGCGAATCTGCAAATGTTGGGCGAGTGTGCTCGTGCATGTGTTAAAATGGGTCAATTTGGGATTATTAGTCCTAATCGAAGGTAAGCACTACTTTTTAAGCTCTGCCTCAAGAGACACATGGAATTTTAATCCTTTCGTTTATCTGAGATAACAATTCATTCTCTTGATTTGTTAGTCAAGGGAAATTAATGTGCTTATGCAAAGACACTTCAAGGATAAAGAATGACAGCAAATTGTATTAGTTTACAGGATTATATGTGTTGAAATATAATTGGATATAATGCCCTTAAGAAGCCTCAAGCAAAATGGAGAATGTGATGTCCTAGCTGTCAATAAATGTATGTTTAATTAAGTGAGCCTATTTGTAACCTTACTTCTATTAAATAAGTTAAATAATAACTATTACTTCTTTTGAATAAGTTTTCTTCGGAACTAGAAGTATTTGTCGCATGAAAAAAATAATTTTCTAATGGCTTTTTCCTACTCATGATCCTGATTCAATATTTTTTTCCATCCTGCAACCTTTACCTACTTTAACGACATTGCACGCACACAGATATGTAGAAAGCAAAACACCAAAGCAAACATATTAGCCGGGGAGTGGGAATTTCCTGCTGATTTCCGCAGGATTCTATATGGTAAGGTTACGTTTTTTTCCTGCGTTACCCAGTGTCATTTCACTTTTTATGCTGGCTAAAGTAGAAAACAAACACAAATTTCATTCTGCTGCAAGCTCCTTTTCCCTTCCTTCCTTCTCTGCACTTTTTTTTATGAAAATTGCCAACAGCTAGGCAACACATACTTAGCACGCACCAAGGCAAACACACAGATACTTTGAAACACAGATACAAACACATACTGGCGCACTTACACATACCGACGCCGGTCTGGCAGGACGCGTCGTTCAGCGCACTTGGGTTATGCACATAGTATTTATATTTATATAGAAAAGTCGCCGTTGCCATCTTCCCTATACAAACGAAGAAGCTGTGAAACTTATGCAAATTGCATTTCAGTGTCTGCGCAAAAGCTCGACAAACAACACAGCGGAGCGAAGCGAAGGAGCGCAAGGAGCGGGACAGCTTCAGCGCCTAAAAGTATGCAATGCTAACGCGCCGCGCTCCAAAAAGTTGTAGAAAATGCGCATAATGAAATCCATGGCAGCGACAGCATCTCTGCACTTGGATAAATAAAACAGTGTAAGATGTAAATATTAAAATATCAGGCGAGATGTGCCACAACGATTTTTGATAAAAATTATAAGCTTAGCTTACTGATATTTTTCATAAAAAGTAAAATAATTAATTAGGATTCTTTGAATGGGTTTCTCTAGAAATACTTCAGGAAGAAGAAGTATCTTGCCTTATCAGAAAATAATAAAAAAATATAAATTTCAAGTGTAGCAGAGGCAGCTTCTTAGCTTAACTTGACTTGGGCTTGCTTGCCTTTTTTCACGTTCCACTTTCGCGGAAACGCTTTTGCTTTGGCTTATACATCTCCTTCTCCTTCTTCTTCTACTTTTATTCGGGTGTGTGAGTGTGTATGACTAAGTAAGTGTATTTGTTGTTGTTGTTTAAGGGAGCGCCAAAGTTTTTCTTCTCGTTTCACGCTACAACCGCAAGGATGCCAACGACAACGACTCCTGAGCATGGTAATTTCTGCAGGTCCTGGCCGGGCTGCGAGTGTGAGTGCGAGTGTGTGTGCACTTAACTGTAGACACTTGTAAAAATAGTGTGCTCCTGCAAAGGCAGCCACTGGAGATGTCGACCCTGGCCGAAAGCTAAAGCTGAAGCCAAAGCAGGTCACGTGTGGCATAAACGTGCCATTGCGTCAGTCGCTGGTGCTGCTGTTGCCTCTGCTGTTGCATTGTTATTGTTGTCTTGGGTGTAGAAAAATTCCTTAAATAAATACATATGACGTGCTTTTGGCTGTGTGTGTGTGTGTGTCCGCGTCTTTCACGGTACTCGCTCGTATGTGTTTGTGTAATTGAGATGAAAGTTAATGGGCAGCATAGCATACTTTAGAGCGCCCAAATCGCAAGCTAACAAAATGCCAGACAAAGCCACTGTATATATGTATGTGTGCATATGTATATGAGAGTGTATCTGTATGTGTGTGAAAGTGAATGCCACTAAAAGCAACAAGAACAGCACAGTGGCATTGTTGTTGCCACTGCTGTAGTGCCTAAGTGGCACAAGGTAAAGTCGCATTGCCGCAGCCTCAGATTTCAGCCTCAGGTGAGCGGCGCCAGTGCCACGCCCTCGTTTTGTTTGCGGCCTCTTCGCTTACGATTGCGTATGTGTGTGTGTGTGTGTGCATCTGGGTGTTTGCACTATTTGCACTAATTTAGTTGAAAAACAAACAAAGTCCTTTGTTCAATTTTCGCCTTTCAGATTGAAGTAGCGCTGAGAATGGCGGAGAGAAAAAGATACTCACACTTCAAAAAAATAGGGATTCTTTTAATAAGCTATATATATTCAATATTTTATATTTATTTTTATTTATTGATTGTTTAAGATAAGACTTATTATAGACAAGTAATCAAAATTAAACACTTTTTTATGCCAATGAAATTGTATAGTAATATGTCCTTTATATTATTGTTCGCAGTGCATTTGAGTGTCGACTATGAGAATCTTGGCCAAAGGCAGCATTTGTGATGCAGCTTAGTGAACTGAAAAAAAACACGCCTCATAACAAGACCAGCAGCCCAGTGGCAAGTGTTAACCTATTTTCCGCTTACACTTTACAAACATTTTCATTCCGTAATTAGCAAAGTAATTCTGCTGTGCTTAAAAGTAGCAAGCTTTGCCATTATGTGCGCTTCATTTTCTTGTTGACCGAAAATGTGTGTATCTTCTCAAAAGTAGCGTGGCAATTAGCATGTCAATTGACGGAGCTAAATCAACAAACAGAAATTCAATTTCGTCATGATAAATAAAATACCAGGGCCAAGAACAATCGTGACAGTCATGATAGCAGTCACAAGCAAAAACATAAAACTGGGCCAATAGCAAATACTGTTTGTATCCTGTAATAGGCATTTTATGGGTTGTTTAATGTGGAAGGAAACTGAACAAGATTTGGAATTAAAATTGTATCGACTTTCTTTTGGAGTTCCAGCTGATTAAAATGGCTTTTGTGTTAATGACTTACTTATAGATAGAAGTAAAGTAATTTTTGTATATAAATTTTGTATATACAATATAAATAAAACCCGAATAGCACCTTAAACTAGGTATCCCTTAGTTGATACCTCGAGGCCTTCAGTCATAGACAATAGCACTCTTAGTTTTGTTTCTTTGTGGCCCCCGTAAAACAACGAAAGAAATAACAAACTGACAAGTAGGCACGCTGCCTGTCTCCATTATGGTATTATTGACCTTCGGCCTGGTTGACTGGCATTGTCGCAGATGAGTGGGCGATGGGTTATTGATTTCCCGTGCCAGCACTCAGCAATCGATATTTGAATATGGGTGGGTGTAAGTGCTTAAAGTCCTAAGTACTCAGAGCCTTTAAAGGTAAAGGAATTTCCTTGATTTTCCCATTGCTCGTTTCTGGTTTCGCATTACACAGGATGCCCTGCTCGGTGGTCGAAAGGTCGAGGGCTAACCTGAGGCATGTGAATCAACTGGCAGGAGTTCCGATGCTGACCGCATCTGAACAGTAACCTCTCAGTTGGACTCGACTCGACTCTTTCCCCTTTGGCCCTCGGCCTGTGTAGTCTGATGCCTTGGATGCCAGGGATTACATCAATTACTGTGCCGGCATTTCTTCAAACCGACCTGACCGAAAAAGTAAGAATAACGAGCCGACCGAACGGGACCTTGTGGCCGCCTTACAATGCCCCAGTTTCTCCCTGCCAAGCTCCTGCCTCAAGCCGCATGCACTCGTCGCCGTCGTCGACGTTCCACTCGTTCGCACTGTGCACATTTGACCCGAAGTGCATTGGTCATCACGTGTGGCCATGTGTCTGCATTTGAGTGCACTTTGGTCAGCAATTATTTTACGTTGAGGTCGCATTAGAGGTGTGCGCCCTCGCTGCCAACAAAGTTTCCCTGGCCAGGATGTTCAGGACTAGTAGGACAACTGCGAAAGCGAGGGTCAGTTGTAGAAAAATGTGTATAAAGGCACTATATAGCCTTTAAGCTGAATTCCAAGTAAACAAAGATATCAATATTTACGTAAAATATTTTCCATTTATCTTAGTTTTTGGTTTGAGTTTGAACAAGATCCCTGTTTTCGCGAACTTTTGTAGACAACCTCGCCAGCATCTATGGCTGAAAAAGAGACTCTCCCGACAGCAGGACTAGTCACGGCATAAAGTACAGGAGAGCTCGCCCAGATCTGCCATCCCATCTAATGGTAGTTTCGTACACAAGGGATCGAAGGGCAAAAGGGCGGGCAAAAAAAGAAGCAAACCGGAAGTTGGCAGCCCGCAGGAGCAGGGAGAAGTCCGGCCAGTGGCAATGGCAATGGCACAACTACTAGAGCTTCCACTACTAACATGGCTAGTGGCATGGCACTCTGGCTCTGGCTGGCAGCATATTGAAGTGCTGTTCGACGCCAGCATTTTGCAGCTGCATTGTCATGTCAACCGATAAATTCACACATACGTGCCCGCATACCAGCAAACAATTGGCACCTTTGGCTATTTCCACCATTTTTTCCCCTTTTTTGGTCCCTTCGATTTCCAGCCACGTCGCAGTTGCCAGCTGAAGTTTTGGTGAATTGAAGCAGCTGCTCCAAGACCCCAAATCCCGAGTCGGAACAAGGTGTGTGCACTGAACTGTTAGTTATGTTTGTTGGCAGACAGTCGGCATTCGGCCCACGGGTCGCATACGTAACGTAATGCTTTCTTCTATCAACTCAATATGCCATCTCCTTCAAGAGTTCTGTGTGTGCGTGCATTCGCGACAACAAAGATAAAATGATAATAGCGGAAATTGACAGTCCTGCCCCAACTGTGTGAGCCGCATAATTTAGTGGCTTCATAAAAACTGCGATTGTCGGGCCGCAAAAAAGGACACATACAAAAAAAAATGAAAAAATTAGTGGAACATCCCAGCGAAAAGTTTTTTGTGCCTGCATAATTATATTGTTTGCAGAAAAACAATTCAGGGGAAAGTGTATTGTTAACATGGCCACTTTATGCTCTATTTTAATTGCAAATTAAACATCAGATGAGTGTAAAAGTAATTGCAAAAATAGTTTAGGAAATTGTGGCTCATTTTCTATGTTTATATTATTAAAATAAAAATGCTATTTACTTTGTGATTTATTGAATTTTTTCATCACTTTTTATTTATTTATGATGCGTACCAATTATGTTATTTATAAATCAACAGTTGTCGGAGTTTGCAATTATTTTTTGTCGTTCTATATGCGCCTCTAATTTGTAAAAAGTTCCTTTTGAAAAACCACAAAAAAAATAAATCTTTATATTATTTATTTATTAATGAATGTACCCAAATTGCTTAACTGAATTTTCTGTGACCACAATCAAAAAGTACAAGAGGGATTTTTGATTTAACAGCAAAAAGTAACCTGAAACTGTCCACCAAAGTAGTCCTATGTATATCTGCACATAAAAGCAATGATGTCTGCGGACAAAAACTGTGTCTGATTCCAGTTGCACTAATCGAAGCCATGCAATGCGAATAATATTGGCATTATTCCATTCATGGCGGGATTTCAGCTGTTGTTAATCAGTTTTAATTACTCCGCCTACCATTTTGTAATGCATACGCATTTTTGTCCTTTTGGAGGCGGTGAATGTGTGGGCGTGTCATAGATTACAATGTGTGCAATTTGGAAAACCGCATGCACTGCGGTCATATAAAAAGCCGCAGCATACTTATGCCAGAGCTTCAGAAAGTTTGGCCAAAATGCCTATGGCAAACATTTTGGTAAAGATTTTCGCAGAGCTCTGCGATTTGCAGACAGTTAGACAAGGCAAAAGTTTGCCTCCTTCATGGGCTTCTTCTCGGGGTTAGTGTGGGCTAGTGTGGGTGTGTCTGTGGGCTTGGTTGAAAAAGTAAGTGTGTGTATGTGTTGCAGTGGAATTTGCAATTATTGCCGCTTAGCACAAAAATTCCATGCATGCCTGCGTGCCCACATTGAAAGTAGCAACTTGGCAAAATTATTGTCAAGAGTTGTGAGACACAGACTTCCCCCGTCCTCAGAGCCTTTCTCCCTTCCAGCACCTAACAGCAATGAATGACAAAAATGAATTTTAATAAAGTTGAGCAAATATTTGCATATTTGCATGGGCGCTAAAAACTTTCATTGACTAACTTTTCCCTTCGCCACGGCGACAGACAATAAACCAATTTGATTTCAGTTGGAATTTCGATTTAAATGTTGCCAACTTTTGATGCGGGTCGCTCTAATTAGCTTTCGGCTTCGAAAAACCAGAAGTACCAAAGTCAATATTATGCATACCCCAAAGTAAATATTTTCCAGGTTGCCAGTTCCCTGGATCAACGCAATCTCTTTAATTTTTTTCTTTTCAGTTTTTAGGAAAATCAATTTTCCCGCCGGTGGACACGTAGCTGGGCGTAATAACTTTAAACTGTTTCAAAACTCGGCGCGAAAAATTTCATTACCTTTGTTTGGCGGCCGAAATGGGGTGGAATGGTTTTGGAATGGCCAGCCTTTTTGCTTATTTTCTGCCTCTCTTTCAAAGTAAATATTTGACAAACAACAATAACAGCAACGACCATCAGCAGAGTCGCCTTGGTTGTTCTTGCCGAAGCACTTAAAACCTAATTAAATTTGCATTACAATTTTTTTTCGGTTTTTATTCCTTTTGCGTTGGAAGCATAGCATGCCTTTAATTTTGTTTTGAAAAACAGCCACGGGCATGCACTGAAGGCATAACTTTGAGACCCGCAGACCCGTAGAGACAAAGGATACAATACCGGGCTGGTTGACAAACAGGATATTCCGGAGCTAGCTGGTCAGCGGGACAAATTCTAAAAAAGCAGCGGAAAGGTGCGGAAAAGCATCAAAGCTGGGGCATATTTTTAAATTAAAATATTTTATAATCTTCCTTTGATCTCACTTCCTCAGGGGAGAAAGGGGATGTGCAAGAAGTATAGTTTAATCAAGTATAGATACAGGCAGTCTATAATCTAAACATTTAATAAATTTAATGTTTGTAATAAGTTTAAGATTGTATTGATTTTGTCTCTCTACTTGGCAGACTCTATAACGAGCCTCTTGAAGTGAGTTTACCCAAAACAAGTATCTCTTGAACGTTCGACACCTCAGAAACTTCAATTTCAAAAAAGTTTAGTCAAAAAGCGGAATGACTGTTCGCAATTGTTGAAATCCTTTTGACAAGTGTCGTTACCACTGCGACTCTCAACATGAATAGGCCAAGGAATGTATTCTTTCCGGAAAGAAAAAAAAATAATACCGAAAGCAGACGGCATGAATATGGTTATGCATAGACGATGCCGTCAACATGGTTGCATTTTTTATCCTTCATTCTAAAGAAACATTTAAACTCGACTTTCCTGTTTCGTCTGCGATTTCTGTGTACTTTTTGTTGGTTTCCCCGAGTACCTTTAGTACTTTCGCTTATTTTTTTTTAGCCATGCACCAAAGGGTCCTTTTTAGACCGACGACGAATGTATTGAATGAAACTGCACCAGAAGCACATGCTGTATCCGAAATTGTGTATTTATGAAGGATCTTTCATTGCCTGGCCGGACTAGAATACTTAGTTGCTGAGCAGTTGCTAAGCCGGGGCTTGAGCCTCCAAAGCTGGCTCGTAAACACGTAGAATATTGGCCATTAAGTGGTGCCAGAAAGGGGGATGAACGGGCCATAGATCAAGCCCTTTTTTGAGGCCACCCAGGAAATCATTTAAAAGACATTAAAATTTATTTGAGGGCTCGTTAAAATGTCCGCGGACTCAGTACGTACACCCAATAAGCAATAAAAAGTGCGTGCGTCAGTCCGCAAAAGGTGGTACTACTAACTGTAGATTATGTAAATGCTGCCAAGGAAAACACGTGTTTCTGAAAGCGAAGGCTTAATGGCCCAGACCCGTACTTTCCCACGTCAAACCTGCCGTATACGCAATAAGTTAGCTGAGGCTGCCAGCCAAGAAGAGCCAGTAGAGGGAAGTACGAGGGGCGAGACATATAGAGCCGGACAACTGCAATAAAGTAAAAACTCAAAGATTTATTTCTTCGCCGAAGCTGCTGCTCTGGATGCACACCCATTCCAAACTATACATATATGTACGTTAGTCTGTATATAGATAGCGAGTTTGTCTGGAGCGCAGTCCATATGTTGCGTGCAAATCACAGTGCAGTTTGGTTGGATTGGGCTGGTGCTCCAGCCATCCCCCATCATCCCCCTCCATCTGTCCGCCCACGACGGCTACTAAAGACGTTTGCCAACAGGAAGTTTGCAAACCAAAAACGGAAGCGCCAAGATTTATTATAAAAATGCTCATAGCTCAGGCAGGCAAGCGGCAGCATATTACGTTAAAAGTGCCCAACGCACACATAGACATGGAAACTTTATAAGCCCATACACACAAATATACACTGTGAGAAAATAGAGTAAAATGTGGATAAATTTCATATTAATTAATTTCTTCAGTAGGGAATAGTTCATGCTTGCAAACATTGGCTGCAAAATTTATATATTCTATGTTTAGATTTTAGTCCCTTGGTTAATTAAGCTCTCGGTAAACTATATATTATTTGGGGGAAAAATTTCCCCTAGTGTTTTGCATATAGCCATAAGTATTTATGTGGCCCGTGGTATGGGTAAAAGTTGGCAGCAAATTGTGCGGTCCAAACACTAAGGCGAGCAGCTCTTAATTGCACATTTATTTAGGTTCGCCAAGGCAGTCCGGGCACTCAGCTCTCGCCTGGACTGCTCCCGCTCCTGGTTTTGCTTTTTCTACTGCTGCTTAGTAGTTTATCATTCGCCGTACTTAAATTACTCCACCCCAGAAATCGCACACACAAACACAGAGGAGCTGCTACATATGAGCCATAGGAAAAACTTTGTTCCCAATCCTCTGTTGGGTGTGCAGTGTTTTCTTTTTTTCCTTGGTCTTCCAGGAAGCCGATGCCTGCAAAAGTTTTCGCCCCTTGACGCAAAACGGAAATCTGTATATTAAATGACTAATTATAGACATTTTATTACCTTGAGCAAGATAAATGGCCAACATGTGAGTAGGGCCAAGTGAACTGGTGAACCCTACTTCGGTTTATGGCTTTTATACAGAGTGCAAAAAAATCGAACAATATCATAAAGTGGAACTTTGTCTTTATTGGAAGATGGAGAAGTCATGGTGTATCTTATTTATAAAGCTATTATGATTGAAATTTTATAAGAATGGCAATTTATATTCTTCGTAAGATTTCTTTTAAATTTTTCCATTCAAAACTTTATATCGTAAATCAAGCTTTAATTAAGCAACCCAGAGAATAAACTATTTGCCGTTTTTCTTTTTTCGGTTGTATATTTGGTGAAAGTGGCAATGGAAGTGGCAGTATCAGTAGCAGCTTGTCAGTTGGCTGTTGCCGGAACATTTTCAATTAAAAACCAGCCTAACCTTGAGCAAAGGAGAACGAGCAAAAGACAGTGCCATGAAAAGAAAATGGAAAAATCCGCAAAATTAAAATGACAAAAGCGAGGCGTTTACTTTAAAATGCATTCTCGCACAGTGGCGGCGGTGTCGGCGTCGGTGGCGGAGATCCTGGCGCCGGCAATTTCCACGTTACGTTTCGTTTCATTTCAGTTAGTGTGCCACAGCTGCTCTGGCGCTCATGTGAGACCCCTTTTCTATTCTCACACCGGGCGGTGTTCACCGCCCACTTCACACTAGCATCCCGCCCGTCAAGACCCACCATGCCACCAAAACTGCATGAAATTTTTTTGCAAATTCTGCAAATGAATTTTTTTTCTTGCCACTGTCACTGGCTGATGTTGCCGTTGCATTTAGTGGCATCATGAGATGCTATTGCAATTTCCTTGCTTGTCGCACATACTAATTCGCACCCAGCCCGGATAGACAGTCATTCTATATATATTTTTATATATATGTGTGTTATATAGTATAGTGGTGCATAAGCTGGAGGGGAACAACAGTAAACACAACCACAAACCAGCGTTAAGGCAAAGTGAGTGCGCTCAAATGCTTTGCATAAACGGAAAGTAATAATTTAACGCAAAATTTCCTTTTGCTGATGCTGCTTCGGCGTTTCAGCTCCTGTTTCTTACGCTTCAATGGATCCCTCTTGCAAAATATATATACACAAATATATATATATACTTATGTGAGTGGGTGGGAAATGCCTTTGCCGCTATTGCGCAAATTGAACTTTTAACTGTGGCACGAGCTTCCCCGGGCATCCGGTGCCAGCTGCGTGTGTAGCCAACTGATGTTGCTCTTGTTGTATGTGGCTGTTGCCACTTCTGTCCTGCTGTTGCCGGAGGAAACGACAACATGACCTTCGGGCTGTTGCCTGCTTTAAATTTGCTTAGCGTTTTCCGCTTACTATATGGCTGTATGGCAAGGGCCTCCAGATGCATATCATTCAATTGCAAAAGTTTCCCCGAACTTATTACACGCCGGTATAGCTATAATGCGGGCAATAACAAAATGGTTCAAAGTCGGTAGAGTCCTTAAAGGGCTTTTATTCCCTCTAGTTTCTAGGATAAAAAGTAAGCCTCTATTCCTGACCAAAGGATTGTATGCATGAAGTTAAATCTTTTCTAAATACCATAACACGTGGCCCCGTTTTGTATGCCTCTTCTGCTGTTTTCTGTTTTTTATTTTTACAGAATGCCAAACAATTCTCTTCCTTTCGGGGAAACTGCTACCCTTCGTCCGAAATGCATGTTTACACTTCAGGCAGACGAATGTGGCAACGCATGGGCGTAGAGATGCGGCGGTAAATTGGGAATTAGCAGTCGCATCTTCTGAGGTAAGAGGTTTTACCTGGACAGGAGGAGAAAAAAAAGGATTGAGCGAAAATTAATTCGACTTTGGCAGACTTTTAGAGGATTTTCGGGACAGGCCTCTCCGGGGATCCTCGCTCAGCGCCACTGACAAATGCAAATTTCATTTTCATGCTAGGCTAAATCGACTGCGAGGAAGACGAACGGAAAAAATAGGAGCGGAACTCGGTACCGCAAGCAACTCCCAAGAAGATTTCAACATGTCCAAACATGCAAATTTTCCAGTCTGTCGCTGCCTCCGTTTTCTTCCCCCGTAAGCCCATTTGGTTGTTTTTTTCCTTCCCGGTTTTTCCCCTGCCGAGCTGTTGTTTTTCCCAAGCGCCGGCAAGAAAATAAGTGGGAGAGGAAGCAGGAAAAATAGCAAACCCGGCAACCGGAAAAACGGAAGCAACGTGCGTGCATGCGTGACACAATTGAAGCGCCTAAAACGCCAAAAGCTCCGGCCAAAGTCGCAGCTGAGAACCAGAAACCAAAGCAGCTACCAAAAAGCACCTACACTGCTCCGCTCTTGGTTTAAATATTTTTCAGGAATTCATATTAAAAATGTTAAATTTCTATGATTTAATTTTTTTAGACTTAAGTCTAGCTCTACGTATCCAGCTTAAAATGTATTGTTTTTTCCATAACCAGCAGTTTAGAGCTCAGAATAGAGTAAGTGCTTATCTTGTTGGTACTCTCCACCGTAGTAGAGCTATCGGACCCGGAGGAATCGTTGGCCTGCCATTTTGGTCGCATTGCACTGACGGGTAAACAAAACAAAAACAAAACGCAGGAAACAGTCTAAGCACTTCCAACAATAGACTGAAGGAAAACAAGTTAGATAGCTGATGTTGGAGATTTTAGACGGTTAGATACCCGTTACTGGTTGAAAGGTTGTAAAATATTTCAAAAAAATGCTATTCAACATTATAACTGCATAGTGAGTGATTTATGATAACAAGAGTGACACTCCCACATAAACGACAACCGGGCGTATGATTGATATATTCCGTAAGGTATGCAATTTTCTTGGGTATTCAACAGGGCGTATGAGTAATGTCTGTTCGATTCGAAGCAATTAATGTTTTCATCGAGTAACTGCATTTTTTAGCTTAAAATATTCAAACATTTGAGATTAGACATTGTCTGAATAACCTTTTTTTACCCTATTTCCTTGTTATCCATGAGTACCGATTGTTGGAAACGAAAAAAAGTTAGTAGAATGATGGCGACGAAGGAGAACGCACTCAAGTGATTTGACGATTGATTTTGCTGTGCTTTTGATTTGCCTGTTTTTTTGTGGTGTCCTTTGGCCCAGGGAAGCGAAGCACGGTAAAGGGTATGCTCGGGTTATTCAACAAAACAAAACTGAATAGAGTTTGGGGATAGTAGCTGGAAAAGAGCATTGCCCGCAGCCGGCGACAAGTGCATAAAAATACACAATCAAATGGGGAAGACAGCAGTAAAATTGTTTGGAAAATTGATTTTTCTTACATTTAACCGAGCATTCAATTGCTTATTTTCATTGGGTCGCAGCCGCCCATAGAGAAGGAACTGAGAAAAAACTGGCAACAGGAAAGTAAGACAGACAAAAAGTGGCAAGAGTGCAAACAAAGCGAACCATCAAGTGAAGTGGAAATATTGAATTATTTATATTCGTTGCATTGCGTTATACTCTTCTGTTCCGTGCCCGATTTCTTTCTTGCCATTTCCGTTTCCTCCATTTGGGTGTATGGGTTTTTTTGGGATTGTTTTTGTTGGGAGCCTCCTTGCTGTTTGCTAATTTCTTTGATTGCTTTACCAGTTTTGGGGGCTGCCTTTTCCGCCTTTTTCCCATTTGTTTGCCAATGCGCTATTTACTTTTCACGCACAAAGACAAAGGCCAAGGGTCCCGGGCGCACTGGAAAATTGTCTCAAATATTTATATACGAAGCAAGCTTCGTTAGGTTACCTGCGGTTATTTGGCTGCCATCCGCTCATCCTGCTACCAGACTACCTTGCTACCAGTCACTTGCCCCCCACTTGCCACCAGCTAATCATGAAGTATTCATAACACGGCAACTCAATTAATTAAGTAGAAATAAGGAGCGCTGTCAGAGCAGAACTAACCTCTCGGCCCATTGTGATATGAGTGGAGCAAATGCCACAGCATAATGCTAATTATTTTACATCGGTGACACCACCACTCCAGCGGCAGATGTTGGGGGCGGAATGAAAGGAAGCCGAGCCGAATGAAATGGAAGTTTCAATTACAAGTTTAGACAACAAGCTATGGGCGGACGCCTCTTGACATGGCTAATGTGATGCCAGCGGCAAAATGAATAATTATTATGAGGGAAACTGGCAAACATCAGAGGATACGCGTATGAACTCAATTAAAGAAACCCCATTACCCAGCTGTGTATACAATTCCCGCCAAAATCTGCTGAAGATATCCGCTAAGATTATAAAATGGGTATCAAAAAACTTCATTGATTAAAGTTGGGTTCCTCTTTGATGGACTTATTTTATAACCTTCATTTTTTTATTTATTTAGATTACTTAAATATGACCTCTTCTGGTCAAAACAATTCCAGTGAATCAAAAAATTAGTCCTTTCAACTCCTGATAAAAAAAACACTTTGGCACAAAGTATAAATCCGATAATCACAACAGTTTCTGCTTTGAAAAGTGTCTTCTTACACCTTTCGCTGCCATTTGGCAACAATTCATAATGGCTAGCACCTTTTGGCCACCTTTTGGCTAAGCCCCGTGAAACGGATATTGATGCCGCTCTTGATAAATTCAAAGTGACACTGCCTGTTGCCAAGGAGCGATGAGGAAACCGCGCAACTTATTAAAGGACCATGCTGAGAGGACTTTGTCGTTGGACCCGTTTCTTTGTTGTTGTCACTGCTTTGTTTTTAGCAACATTATTAATTTTAATAGAAAACTTTGCATCACTGGCAGGGGACAGAGGGACTGAGAAACAGTGGAACTCTTGGACAGGGCCGCGTTGGGGTCTGGGGTCTAAAAATTAATGAGGGTTGTCCACTTGGCGCTTGTTGAATTTGTAATTTGTTGCCGGGCCCGTTCCCATAGGAATAAGCGATGCTTTGTAGTTGCCTGGCGTTGGTCCTGCTCGTCCTGTTGGTCCTGTAAATGTTGCCGTTGTAAATGTTGCCCCGAGATAAGCGCCGTCGTAGCGACAAAGTGTAAGCGTGGCAATTATTTGGTGATTTCTCAATGCGTTCACAGCCGCAGGGCGAAATTTCGAGATGAGACAAAAGGCTTGGCCCTATCGCGGTACTAAACTTAATTTAATAGCCGCAATCGCAGCAGCCAAAGCTGACTCTGACGCGGCGAAGGTGTAAGCCCCAAGTGCGCATCAATTTTAAAGCCGCACATCTTGCCCCGTCGAGCAATCTAGCCAAGTGTTCGCCCATCAAATCACATAAATAAGCGTAATAACTAATGTAAACAGGACCTGCATTTGCATTTGAGCGCGAGAAATTGCCGCAATAAATTGCGCCGTAAAAACACATCGACGGGCAGGGACTTGAGTTCAGCTCAGCTCAGTTCAGTTCAGTTGAGTGAAGTGAACTGAAGATTTTAGCCGGCTTGGGGCCAAAGTCGAATTGACACGACGCCGTATTAAAGGCAAAGTGCACACACAATTACAACGAGTGGGCGCTGGTGTAAAAATTGAACCGTCGAAGTGAAATAAATGTGAAAACTTCAAAAAGCGCTCAAGGTAATGCCGAGGCAAAGCCAAAGGCAAGGGCTACAAATGTGGCCAATATAAATTCTCAATAGCGGGAGCTCACCTTTGAATTTCCCCTCCGCTTCCCATGTCCCCCAAAATATTTCCCCATCCGGAACTCTACGGTTTTGAGGTTTCCCCTCGTTGAACACACAGCATGCTTCAGGACTTGGAATGTGTATGTTTGATTTTTATTACGCTGACAAATGGCGTGGCGCATTTAAGCCGAAACCCCTTTTTGCGTTTGGTTCCCGTTTGGCAGTGAAAAAATTTGAATTTCAGCTTACCAAACAGCCAAACATATGCGGCGGCGCCTTAGTCCACGGTGTTGGGCTTAATGCACTTGAAAAAATATAGTTATCTAAACTAAATTTAGAAGTTAGCAATTAAAATGTATTTATGGTTCAGTCATGCTTTTTATACCTACAATATATTTCTAACTTATAGCTCAAAGGTTATTTTTTTGAGCTCCCGAGTAAACCAATATTTTTCTGCCTGCACTACGGCTGCAGCTTATGTAGCATACTTTTGAGCTTAGCGTGTAAGGCGCATAAATCGTGCAGCATTTGCCTTGCCAAGCCGCGACATGACAGCCCCAGTTTTTCGTATCTCACCCGCATCCTGAAAACCTCACTCTCACCGAAAATCCATTTATTAGACCTGGCCGGGAGAAAATTGAATAAATCGTAGCTCACGTCACCCACCTAGCTCAATTGATTTTTCGCCGAAATATTTCGCCAACTTCAAGGTTGCTTTAACCGAATCAGTTAGCCGAGATACACCCACTTGACTTTTGTTTAATTTGGCGTAAGACAAAGAGAACGGCACCCTAATGGGCTGGGCCGGAGCGTTTCCATGCATCAAATTTTAAATAGCAATCTACGCGGGCCATGTAAATACAAACCACGCGCTTGAGATTACGCTTTATGATACGTGATAACGCATTGCGTAACCTTTTCGCAGATAATCCTGTTAGACGGCCTACGCACTTATCCTGCGAGACTGTGTCAATGTCAGAAAGTGCCTTAGACGGCTTGGGGAAAGGTGAAAAAGGATAAAAGGGCGTGGGGGTCGACAGGATGGCAAGAGACCCTATTAGTCCTTCAGTATCGTTGACTTTCTCGAGTTGTTTGCAACTCATACAGCATCGGGTTAAGTGGAAGAATTTTGGTAGAACTACTTGTGAAAAAGTTATTTAGGTCTAAGATTATAGGGATAAGTTAAGGAAGTCTATTAATAGCTACATTTTTTATGGACCACTCTATCGAATAAATTTACAAAGCTTGTAAGTCAAATACTAAACCTTTTGTTAGTTCTTTTTTTAAGGGTATAATTTTTAAGCGTATTGAAATACTGGCATGCCAGACTAACTGAAGACTCTCCCCTTTTCCGCTGACATCTTAACACTTGCCGCTTAAGCATGCCACGCCGCATTTGGCAACGGTGACAGGTGCCTTTAGTTGGGTCTGCCAGGGCATATGGCATAAAGCCCTGATGTCATCAAAAATGTCACTCAAAAATTTATGAAAAGAGAAAAATGTGCGAGAACGCATAGACGGGGCGCCAGACTAGAGGCTTTCCGTCCTTTTCTTTTAATATGCGCCCGTCTCTTTTTATTTCTATCTATGTTACATCGGCCCTGGGTGGCTGTGTGGGAAGACAGCGTGGGAATGTGAACACAGGATCCTAGAGCTATTTCTATCGCATATAAACTCACTTAATGCGAGTGCATATTGATAAGAGACAAGGACGCGACAGAGCAGATACTGTGGCGTGATGGAGGCAGTGATGGGCGGTGGAAGATAGGGCGGTGGAGGGACGGTTTACTCATATCAGCAACAGCTGCAGGAAGTGCGCTTAAATGTGTCGCCTGTGCCGGATAAAACGTTAAGCCTTTGCAAGGACAACGAACGCATGTGGCTATGAATTATTATTGTTTGTCCCAAACGAGCAGTCGCAGTCACGTTTACTTGCTAGCTATATCGATTACCATTTTCCACCATCCTGGCCCAGAAATCAATTTGATGGGCTCTCAATAAGCCGATGGCATCACCATTTCCTGATTATCGCCATTGCCATTGCCATAGCCGTTGCTGCTGCTCCTCTCGCTTGCCGCCTCGTCTATTGTTGTTACCCGCTGCGTATACGCGATATTTTGCATACGCCCACATATACATTTTTTTATTCTTAACCTGATCCACATCCTGTGCTCCGTGTGTTTTCCGTTCGGCTCGTGCACGTGCCTCATCGCAATGAGGTGGATGAGTTGTCGTCCCATCTGGCTCTTGTCATGCAAATGAATCGCTCTTTGTGATTTCTTTTCGATGGCAGCCACAATCAAATTATGGCCAACACCGCCAGTTGGCACAGGCCATAAAAAAGTTTTCGCTGCTTAATTGCCAGCACTCGTATCTCAAGGCGAGCAGTCGAAACAACAGCCATGTGTGCCATTGCTTTCCGCTCGGCTGATAAGAAACTTTTAAAGCCAATCCCGGAGCCGCTCTGCCACCCAATCTCTTCGGCGCAACTTTTGCCCCAGGATTATCCTATATTTTTCATAAGTGCTACGTGACTCCATTATTGGCCTGATGTTTGAACTTTGAGCACTTCACTATAAAAAAAAGTAACACGACCCATATCTTTCAATTTGTCTGCCTCATAAATTATTTAAAAAAAATTACGAAAATTCCCTTCCATACCACCTTGTGTTAACTCTTCTTCTTAAATTAAAATTTTTCTCTGTATAGTTTTATAATTATGGGCGTGGGCGTGGACACATCGTATAATTTACAACTTTAAATTGGGACTTTGAATGACATGAGAAAAATAGATCTTGATATCAGGAAGAGTACACATTGTTATAATTGGACTTAACACTAAATTATTTCATAGTACTTGACCCAATTGTACAATCAGAGTGAGGGCGGTTAAACTTTAGGGAAAAGTATGTTACCTGACAATTGTCCAGCACTTTAATGCCCTACAGGAGTTGGCAAACAAAAATATGTATGTGATGTGGCCACAACCAAGCCCAAAAATGACCCAAAAACCGGCTGAGGGATATGCAAGGACTAATGCGTTTGCCTTATTGCGTTTTTGTCTAATTTTTTGTGTTTTTGTGTGGGGGTGTAACCCGGAGCTAGAAATTTGGAACCAGAGAGGGGAGTGGCCTGGGGTTAATGGCCCGAGCCATCATCTATGTTTGTGGCGCACATGCATGCCAAATTACTGAATATACAATTACAAAATACACTTTTCTAATTGTAATTGTAATTGTAATGCAGCGTCCAAACAGGAGGCACAACAAGCAAGAGACGCCCACAGCCCGCAGCCAGGAACAATAATGCAAACAGTTTAAAGGGCCCCCGAGTCGGAAGGTGAAATTATATGCCTATGCATACAGACACAGACGTAAGTATGAGTGTGCAGGCACACACACACAGACTCGGACAACAGAAACATAAAGCTCAAGTGCTCATGTGTGTTGACTTATTGTCCTGGTCCTGCTCCATTCCCAGTCTCAGGCTCAGGCCTATTTCCATGTTTATTTGTTTGCCAAGTTAGTGTTAACTTTAGTCATTCAGCCAGATATCCGTCGGTGGCACTTCAGACGGCCTCCATTTGAGTTGCTGCTGCTCATGCCACGGCAGCCACTGCCATTGCCCCGGCCTCTGCCTCTGCTGCACGTCGTCATTATTATAACGTGCCCGCCCAGCCAAGTGACAGTCGCAACAGCAACAACTGTACCTGTGCCAACAATGACTATGAACTACTTATGGATAGCTATGGCTGACTGCACTCGGAGAAATTATAATACTATTAAAGGAGGTAAGTGGAGGTTCAAAAGCCTCTTCAAATTGTACCACAAAAACATACTCCTTCTTAACATGGGATAAAGATACAAAGGCTAACTCATTATAGTTTGTCGCTTTGTAACTTTTATTTGACAGGATCCTCTCTGTGTATACACACATACGGCAGGATATGTCGTATCCGTCAATGGCTCTTACACATGACCTCATTAGCCATTGAAACGTGACTTGTTATTTGACTTGTTTCGCGAGCTGCTGTCTTTTAGCCGGGGGGACGAAATCGCAGTGTATTTGCGATGTGCATCTCTCAGACACAGAGCCATACACCCACCTACGAACACATTTGTTTGCGGGTCCGCTCAAACTCTAATTAAATTTGTTGCTGCTGCAATTTAGCTGAGCTCCACCACAGAACCGCGCATATGTTAGCGAAAAATGTCATTTCCAGCTAACGAATTCGAATCCGAGTCCGAATCCAAATCGCAAATGCCGAATTCCAAATTCCGAATGGTAACCGGAGCCAAACAATTTTCAGGCATTTCCGGATGACAGCAGCGGTTGGCTGACCTCAACGTTTTCCCTGCTGCAGGTTGCACGATGCTGGTTGCTGGTTGCAGGTTGCAGGTTACAGCGGGGATTAAGCGCACTGAGGCACAGCAATTTGCATTGCAAACAAAGTGAAAACAATCAATTTTATTGCAGTTGCATTTAGTTAATTAACACCAATGCGCATCGGACAGGGCAGGGCTTACGGTTGCCCCCGAAATGAAATTCGGCGAAATAGCAGGGGATTCGAGCAGATTTGGTTGCTCGTAAATTAGCCGGAATTAATTAATGCTCATTAATCAAGGGCAAAGACACACACCAGCTCAGCAGACCGACAGTTCGCCAATGCAAGATCACACAAAAGACAAGGCAGTAAAATTTAGCCCTCGGAATTTATTTATTTTTACTTTTTTTCGCTAGTCAGCGCTGCCTTTTTTGGACCGTCCGACGTATTTGTATCTTACTGGGCAGTGAAACTGAATGAATGCCGCACACAGAGTCCACCAAAAATCTGAACTTCAACGCTTGCCACAACTAATTATGCCACTAATTGAATTTTCGCATTAAGCGCTGACCGAGGGGACCCCATTCTCGTCTTTTCTGATGGACAATAGTGGGATGGATGCTGGCCATTTCGCTGGCTCTGGCGTCGCTCCGCACGAGTTCCGTACTTAATTCAGTTGCCAGGCTATTGATTATTTCCTTTTTTCTGGGTTCCCGACTTTAATTACAATATTCACCGGCATCCCGGCCCATAGAAGCGCCGGAAGGCCAACGGCCATTGTATAGCATTATGTTGACTGAACTAGCTGCGAGGGAATTAAATGACTAAATACAGATGCCTTAACCCTTTAATTCATTTAAATTACACTGATTATATTTACTGTTTTAAGAGTGTAACTTAGTTTTACAAAATTCTGTTATCCCTGCTTATACAAAATCCTATCAGACGCCCCTGCAAACCAAGTTACATAGATTATTTCATTAATTTCAATTGGTTAAACCTAATCAACGACAAATTGAAATTAAATATTAAATCACTATCAAATGCAATACGGTTGCAATTAAAATTGAATTGCTTTGGCCATTGGTGGGTTAAGCTGGGAACCAATTCAAACACATGGCCAAACGTTTGTCAAAGTCCATCGGCCCGACCTGACATTATTTACAAAACGAAACCGGGCTCGGCGGCAGAGCAAATGTTTGAATTTATGTAGCGGTTTCAAATATTGAATTGAATATTATGGGAATATCTGGGAGTGCTGCTGGTGGCTGCTGCCGGTGGTCAGTTCGTTCAGCTGATGCACACGGCCATTGTGTTTGCTTCTGGCCGACCGGTAGTTTTCTGTTTGCCGGGTCATGTTTAATTGCAATGGCATAAAATAAGTAACCGGGCAGGGATAGCTTCCATATAGTTTTCACCAAAGCTCGCCTGATTTTCCGCTCCTAATCCAAGCGTCATGCGGAGTTGTTACATTAATTGAAAATCCCGATTCCGACACACACATACCCACTGAGATCACAAATCAACAAGGCAAACACAAATGCACACTTTTATGTCCTGCACACACATATACATATATTTATATGCATAAAGTGGATGTATGTGTTATGGGCTAACCGAACTGCCCACATTTTGGCCTGGCCATGTCTGTCTGTCGGACTTTGTTTGAATTTTCCTTTGCTGTTGGCCAGACTCCTCGATTTTGTCGCTGGCCAGGCGGCATTCATTTCCGTATGACTTGGAAATTTTGCGGCTTTTCACTTTGCGGTTATCCCCAAGCACAAACCGCAAATGTAAAACTAATGGCATTCCCAAATTTATGAATGCAATGTGCGCTTGTGCATTTGTGTGGCTTTTTTGGGGGCTGGGGCAGTGGCAAGGCCAGGGAGTATGGGTTCTTGAGTGGCTCTCGCTGTGATAATTATTTTGCCATTAGAATCCGATTAGTTGGAAAATTTTCACTACTCCATATGTGCCTTCTCTCTCTCGGTGCACACTTGATTCATTTCCGCTGTCATGTGCGGCAACAAAAAACATTCACAACTTGGCCGCCATCTTCTGGCTGCAGTTTCTGGCTTAAAAATTTAACGCCCGTAAGCGCGATTATCGCCGGCATTATGAGCTGCCTGATGAAGTACAAACAGCCAAAAATAAATAAGTTGCCATGCTGCCCGTTATCCTCTATCCGGTCTATCCCGCATTGGCAGCTTAAATATTTTCAACGTCAATACGCTCGCAATTTCACCCATTTGGCATCAATAAACTATAAAAGCGGACTGCTTGCGGCCCTGTCTGCAATGTTTACACAGAGCTAAAGACTGGCAAAAATCCGGGGAAACAACCGGGCAAGCGGGCCAGCAGGGCGGCAAGGGTAGAGATGCTGGATGCTGCGGGCTGTAGTAAATATAAAAGTAAACGCCAAGTACATAGACAAACACAGTCAGTGCAAGTCAATGGCAATGCCTTGGCGAAGGCAGTCGCCGCCAATGTAGTGTAAAATTTATGACTTGAGCGCATTCCACAAAACATTTGCGCCTTGCCATGCACTGGGAGAAATGAAGTCACAAATTGTATAATTAAACATTTAGTTAAAAAGCCAAAACAAACCTTGAATAGAATTATGGAACATGAGAAGCCATTTTTTGAAAATATTACAATATTACATGTCTTTATTCATTTTCCTACCCTAAATAGCTTAATCTAAATTTATTTTTTCCTTTATATTCTCTCTGCATTCAACAGCAAAAGGAAAAAGTATAGTTTAAGACTAAGACCCACGGACAGACGAACGTGGTAAAGTTTACTGCGGTGATAGAGTGCGGGGGTAGCTTATATTCCAGGTCCTTCATATCCTTCTGCTGATGCTGCAGCTTGCATTTAATGTTCTGTTAGCCGCATAACTTGGGGCATAAATAATGAGGTCTGGCCGTAACAATAACCAGATATTGGTTACGGCTTTAAGTACATAGGCTTAACAGAAAAGGAGAGGAAAGATGCGAAAACAAGTTATTTCATTCCCAATTACTCTATTATTTATTAAAGTATAGAAATTATTTATTTCATTTTGGAACTTTACTTCCGAAGTTGTAGGCGTTTGATTTGTTACAATTACACACAAAAATTGCATCACATGCTGTTTAACAAATCGCTTTACATGTCTTCGATTTAAGGTTTTGTGTCCCTGTTTTATTGCTCCATATTAGTTTAAATGCCCTGAAAATTACAATGACTGTCTGAATGCTGGTTTTTATCGAGACAGGCTAATTTGGCAGGTCAATCAATCTCGAATTACCCAAGCGCACTGATTACAATTGGATGCGTCATTAGTCTGTCTAGTAAGTAAGTCTTCTACAATGCCGGAGCGTCTTTGGAAATACTTGAAAATTCATCGAATTAAATGCAGACGTTATGTGTAATTACTCGATTCCAACTTTTACATACATACAACTGGCCATTCATTTGATAAAAGTTTTGTCAAACTGCCTGTGCCTTGGATTTAAATACTAATTATAAGTTGTTTTTGCAGACAAAGCCAGAAAGTTTATCCGAACTAGATCTGCATGTTCCAAGTAAACAAATGCATTCAGTAGAATATATATATATCCGATGGAAAAATTACTAAATGTTTGATTCAAAAAGCATATGAAAAGTTTATCCTTTGGACAAGAACATGATGTCTCTTAATAACTTTTTGCTACCATTTTGTTTGCTATTTTCTCGTTTTTGTTTGGCTCCCTCTTGTTAGCATGCCAGCATTCTCCACATACAACCCGAAACACCCACCCAAACCATATACAAACACACACTAGACACTGCCCTCTGAGCAGAGAACATGGAAAAGGGGCCTCCGGCAGTGTCTACTTCGAGATGGCCATGGTTCCACTTGCGCCGTTCCAACTATGCCTGCTCCATCGTCGCCGGCCAATATTCTGTGCAAATTAACTTGTTTCAATTAATAATCCCCCGGCAAATATGTCAACCACATGGGCCCCTTGGCCAGGATCTGGCCCTTGGGCGGCTGCTGAAAGTCAAAAACTATGCAAACTTTTAGCTGACTTTGACATTTATGGTTTTCCCCGGGGTTGGCAAAACTTTTTGCCCCTGCCACCGTCTCTTTTTCATTTGATTTTCCGATCCGATCAGAACGGCAAACTGAAAAAGCGGCAAACCTGCAGACCGGCAGCCTCCATTTTGACTGTTGAAAGTTTTTCGGCAATAGGTTTAGTTTTTGGCTTCATTTGGCTAATGAGTTGACCCGTCTAACTCAACAGGGCCAACAGGATCAGCTTAAAATCCGCTCCGAGAGTCACGTGCACCAGCCGAAAATTGTACACATTAACAAATATTTTGCAACGCCTCCCCCAACATAAAAGGGTTGGCCAGTTGGCTAGCAATGGGATTGGAAACAAAACAGCCTGGCAGCTGAAATATAGAAACCAAGCTGGCAAGTTGTGTGACATTGCCTTGGCCCTTTGGACGCGCTGGTGCCATCTTTCTGGTTTAATCCAATTTATGTTGCTTGCAAAACTTTTGTTGAACAACTTAAAAGTTTGCGCTTAAATAGCATCAAGTCAGATCGCAAAAAAAAAAACAAAGTATGAAAATTACTTTACTTGCACACGGAGAGAAAAATTACATTTTTGAAAAAAGAAAGTTCTCAAGGGTAAAATTTACATTTCATTATACGTCTTGAAAATGTATTAAACCTTTTCTGCAGACTTTTTTCAGCAAAACGTAAATATTAAAATCAAAGGAAATTATTCTTCTATACATCCTCTACATTCTTAAGGAAAAAGTAAAATTTAAATGGCCGAATGCCTGAAGATGGTAGTGTGTTGAGAATTAAATAAATTGCGCATTTTGACACATTTTGCCACGTTGACTTATTCGCAACTCATCCGGCTTGTTGGTCCTAAAGGAAAATACCCATCCGCCCTGTATGCCAGCATCCTCGTTAACCCAACAGCAATAGAAGCAGCTTCTCTTTTACTTTTTTCGCCCCTTTTCCAATGCCGACGACAACACGAATCAGCTATAAAATAGTTTTTGACGCTGACGCATGCCGCATAGCAATTTCAACGCTCGGGCCCCAATGCTGGACTGGGCTGGGCAACAAACTTGCCTTTTATTTATTTGTTTAGAATTTTTCGCACGCCTCTCCAAAAGGAAACCCTTTTGCCTTTCGCCTTTTGCTTTTCGCACGGGTCACTCGATTTGGGCCAGGGCTAATAAAGTTGTCAGAAAAAATTGTTTAACCATAATGATATGCTTTGGGGACAAGTGTTGTAATCCTTTTGTGGCATAACCCGTTTAATATGTATTGAAATTCACAAAAGAAACCCCCATTAAGTGGTGTCCTGTCCTCGGACCCAAGTCTTTTCTGATCACTTTGATAAGTTGTAAAGCTTAACAACGGTTGACGGCACAAATTGCTTCACGGAAAGAGCCAAAGTCAAATATGCAAAAGTCAAATGGTTGCCATTGATGCTGGTTACTGTTTCAGTTTCTGATACTGTGTCTGTTGGTATTGCTCTTTTGTTGGCCTGGTTGGACGGTTGCTTGGTTAGTTGGTTTGTTGGTGGTCGAGTAGCAATCATGCTAGAAATTTGCAATGGCCAGCTGCTTCATCCACATCTACAATTTGTATACACATGTCCGGCGCTTTTCGCTGTTCGCTTAGGGACTGTTTTCAGTTGCACGTGCCAAAGAGTTTGTTGTGTTCTGTTTTTGTTGCCTTTTTTTTGTTTTTTTCATACCAGCAATTGGAAAAATTCTGCACAAAGTGCACGCCACACCCAGTCCCAAGTTCCCGAATCCCACTTTGCAGTTCCACTTCCACTTCCAGTCACAGTAACAGTCCGACTTTCAGTCCGGCGGTGACGATTAATCAAAAATTGTTTACTCCAAGTGATGGATGTGCAACATGGTTGTGACTTTCAACCGAGCGTGCCCAGCGTAGCAGCCAGTCAAGAGCTAAGCAGAAAGGCACATTTTTGGCATTCCCTTGGCGAAGATAACGTGTCTGCAACTGAGGGTTTCGGGGTTTTTCCCATTAGACTTTAATAAATGAAAACACTCTCAAAATAAAGCGAATGGATTTTGAAGGTCCATTTATTTATAATGAAAAAGTTTAAGCTCTGCTTTAAACCTTAAATTGAAACAAGAAAGGAAAACTTCCGTCAGGCCGCTCTGAAACTGATCGGACAGCAGTTATGACAGCTTATCATTATATTATATAAATGATATTTTAAAATAAACATGTTGAAAAAAGTGTCAATCTTTCAATTTAGTGAAATCGACCTAGAAAATGTCAAAAAAATGGGTCATTTGTTGAAAAAAATTCTCAATAATATTTTTTTTCTGGAGAATCAGATAAGTATTGGCTAAGATATGGACTTCGCTGGGAGCTATATTATCCCTACTATGCATTTTCGACATTCTGAAGGGGGACTCCCACAAAAGTTGAGAAAAAATCTCAAAAATATTTTGTTCCTGGATTGTGATGCAGATTTGTGCAGAATCAATCTATAAATCGTTTAAGGTACTCCGCTTAAAAATAGGATGAGTATTGGCTAAGATATGGCCTTCGCTGGAAGCTATATTGTCCTTACCATGCATTTTCCCCATTCTGAAGGAAGATCCCCACAAAAAATGAGAAAAAATCTCAAAAATATTTTGTTCCTGGATTTTCATGCAGATTTGTGCAGAATCAATCTACAAATCGTTTAAGGTACTCCGCTTAAGAATCGGATGAGTATTGGCTAAGATATGGACTTCGCTGGGAGCTATATTATCCCTACCATGCATTTTCGACATTCTGAAGGGGGACTCCCACAAAAGTTGAGAAAAAATATCAAAAATATTTTGTTCCTGGATTTAAATGCAGATTGGTGGAGAATCAATCTACAAATCGTTTAAGGTACTCCGCTTAAGAATCGGATGAGTATTGGCTAAGATATGGCCTTCGCTGGGAGCTATATTGTCCCTACCATGCATTTTCGACATTCTGTAGGGGGACTCCCACAAAAGTTGAGAAAAAATCTCAAAAATATTTTGTTCCTAAATTGTGATGCAGATTTGTGCAGAATCAATCTACAAATCGTTTAATGTACTCCGCTTAAGAATCGGATGAGTATTGTCTAAGATATGGCCTTCGCTGGGAGCTATATTGTCCCTACCATGCATTTTCGACATTCTGAAGGGGGACTCCCACAAAAGTTGAGAAAAAATCTCAAAAATATTTTGTTCCTGGATTGTGATGCAGATTTGTGCAGAATCAATCTACAAATCGGTTAAGGTACTCCGCTTAAGAATCGGGTGAGTATTGGCTTAGATATGGCCTTCGCTGGGAGTGATAATGTCCTTACCATGCATTTTCCTCATTCTGAAGGAAGACCCCCACAAAAGTTGAGAAAAAATCTCAAAAATATTTTGTTCCTGGATTTTGATGCAGATTTGTGCAGAATCAATCTACAAATCGTTTAAGGTACTCCGCTTAAGAATCGGATTAGTATTGGCTAAGATATGGCCTTCGCTGGGAGCTATATTGTCCCTACCATGCATTTTCGACATTCTGAAGGGGATCTCCCACAAAAGTTGAGAAAAAATATCAAAAATATTTTGTTCCTGGATTTTAATTCAGATTGGTGGAGAATCAATCTACAAATCGTTTAAGGTACTCCGCTTAAGAATCGGATGAGTATTGGCTAAGATATGGCCTTCGCTGGGAGCGATATTGTCCTTACCATGCATTTTCCCCATTCTGAAGGAAGATCCCCACAAAAAATGAGAAAAAATCTCAAAAATATTTTTTTTTTCCTGGATTTCCATGCAGATTTGTGCAGAATCAATCTACAAATCGTTTAAGGTACTCCGCTTAAGAATCGGATGAGTATTGGCTAAGAAATGGCCTTCGCTGGGAGCCATATTGTCCCTACCATGCATTTTCGACATTCTGAAGGGGATCCCCCACAAAAGTTAAGAAAAAATCTCAAAAATATTTTGTTCCTGGATTGTGATGCAGATTTGTGCAGAATCAATCTACAAATCGTTTAAGGTACTCCTCTTAAGAATCGGATGAGTATTGGCTAAGATATGGCCTTCGCTGGGAGTGATATTGTCCTTACCATGCATTTTCCCCATTCTGAAGGAAGACCCCCACAAAAGTTGAGAAAAAATCTCAAAAATTTTTTGTTCCTGGATTTTGATGCAGATTGGTGCAGAATCAATCTACAAATCGTTTAAAGTACTCCGCTTAAGAATCGGATGAGTATTGGCTAAGAAATGGCCTTCGCTGGGAGCCATATTGTCCCTACCATGCAGTTTCGACATTCTGAAGGGGATCCCCCACAAAAGTTAAGAAAAAATCTCAAAAATATTTTGTTCCTGGATTGTGATGCAGATTTGTGCAGAATCAATCTACAAATCGTTTAAGGTACTCCGCTTAAGAATCGGATGAGTATTGGCTAAGATATGGCCTTCGCTGGGAGCGATAATGTCCTTACCATGCATTTTCCTCATTCTGAAGGAAGATCCCCACAAAAAATGAGAAAAAATCTCAAAAATATTTTGTTCCTGGATTTTGATGCAGATTTGTGCAGAATCAATCTACAAATCGTTTAAGGTACTCCGCTTAAGAATCGGATGAGTATTGGCTAAGATATGGCCTTCGCTGGGAGCTATATTGTCCCTACCATGCATTTTCGACATTCTGAAGGGGGACTCCCACAAAAGTTGAGAAAAAATCTCAAAAATATTTTGTTCCTGGATTTTGATGCAGATTTGTGCAGAATCAATCTACAAATCGTTTAATGTACTCCGATTAAGAATCGGATGAGTATTGGCTAAGATATGGCCTTCGCTGGGAGCTATATTGTCCCTCCATGCATTTTCGACATTCTGAAGGGAATCACCCACAAAAGTTGAGACAAAATTTAAAAAAATATATTGTTCCTGGATTTTGATGCAGTTTTATGGAGAATCGATCTTCAAATCGTTTAAGATATTCCACTGAAGAATCGAATGAAAATTAACCAAGATATAGCTATTACTGTGGTTCATTTTGGCCGTCCATGCATTTTTCACAACTTCACTTCTTAGTTGCACATTTATAGCTAATAGTATAATTCCATTAGCAGGGATATAAAAACACTGTTAACCAAGCCGAATTTTGAAAAGGATGTTTAAAGTAATATAAGGAAAATCTTATATACACACACCTAGAACCTTGATTTGCAGAGCTATCATTTTCGTTGGCACTGGTATGCCCGTAGTAGGGCTTTCATATTTACATGTGATATATAGAAAATGCTGCAGTGGCAGGCTCTCTCTAACATCGTTGCATTTCCCATCCAGCTGCAGCTGGGATAGCAGTTTCTCTTCTGTCTTATCCCTTTTCAGACTTTTTTTTACCAGTTTTTGAGCTGTCAGGGAATGGGTGGTACGGCTGCACCAACTGTTTGACCATTTGTTCAGGCTCAGAACAAGACACAGCGGGCAAGAGGCGGGAAATGCGAAAAGCGACTAGAGACTCAGTACACGACGGGCTTCGTTTTCATTTTTCCATGTCATGTGTCAGCGCAGCGTCTCTCGCCCAGCGGCAATCACAGGCACTGGTTCTATGCAAATGCGAGTATAAATGGATAACTCCATCATCGCAATTCATGCCACTAGCCGCTGTAGCTGCCGTAACTGCTGTAACGCAACTGAAACTGCCGCACTTTTACACCAAGAATTAAGTTTATTGAATACATTTTTAAGTTTTTGTTTTTGACAAAGTTAAGTGATTAATCTTTTTTGTGATTAAAAAGGTATTTAAAATCGTATTATGGCTTTGAAATCGTATGGCTTTGAAATCGTATTATTAAATATTATTCTTATAGTTTTTTCTGTGTCGTAGAAACCTTTATTTCTCGCAGTGCCTTAGGACTGACACTTGAAATTGCATTCGCCATTGTGTTAGTAAGTAGCAGTCGAGCCATGACCGCGAAGAGACAGTCGCAATCGCAACAATTGTATTTGCCTTGGTGGTCCTCGACCATCCTTCGTATCCTGCAACGCCTCTTCCTACTGCGTTTCCATTCCAACTCGCCTAACCTCGCTCCCCACTGACTAGTGCAATTTGGCCAACAGCAGAAATTATGCAAAGCGAAAAAAATGGCATGCAAACTTGGCATAAATCAATAGAAAATTTATACGTTTCGCCAAAGTGAACAGTTTTAGCGTGTCTGCTACGCGACAGTCGGACCGGAGGTCTAGGATTTCGCGTGTTCTACCAGCTTTATTTCTCCTTTCGTTTTTTTTTATATTTTTTTTATTTTTTTGAGTTTTTTTTACGTCTTTCATTTTTACATGACATTCGGAATGATATCCCTTTTGTCAGGGAAAAATGCCCCGCTGAACTAAGTCGGCTAAATCACTGGATAAGCACATTGATGTTGTCAACAGCAAGGATTCTCAAGAGTATGCAAATCGGGATATTATTGATTGCATGTTTGAGTGTCTGAAATAAAAGTATCAGTATTAAATATATAAAAACAACTTTTTTAAGTATTTCAATAAGAATACCTTTAAGATATGCCTTCATACTCTTATTTATTTTGTGTACTGTACGTAAATAGCAAATCCTTTAGTCGATATGTATTTACGGAAGGTAATTAATCATCTATTGATTTCCCAATAGGATTTACAAACTTGGCTCTTACCACAACCCAAAGGGTATACAGACAAATAGGGAAGCAGGAAGAGCGGGATACTAGCAGAGACAGAGACATAGACAGGCAAAGTCAAGCATTACATAGTCGGGTGGAATGGAGACACCTTGCCATTAGACGGCTTAGCTAATTATTAACTGCATTAGATTCTGACAAATGACAAATTGCGTTGCCATACACCTTGCGGTACCTTGTTTGGCTTGTTACACACACTTGCACACACTCACAGAAACATTCATTTGTATTATCGCTGTTGCGGCTAAGTATTTTTGACACAAAATTAGTAACACGGCTTTCTAGCTGTGGAACGGCAGCAGAATGTGGCAAGGGAAGCAGAAACACGCCCCACACATAAACACCAGTATGGCAAAATATTCGGCATAAGCTCCGAAAAATTCCCAAACACTTCGGGCCCGGTCATTTATCATTAAAAATAACCACACGGCGAAAAAGCGAAATGCGTAATTATCGGGGTTGCGGCCATGCCAGGCGAATGATTGAATGTGTTTCATCAAATATGTAACATGAATTATAATTTTTACATATTCGCGGTCGCCACTGTCTCACTCCTGCCTTTGGCTTCTCTCATATGCCACATTGTTGAGGAAGGATTGGGGGAAATGGAAATCTATTGCGTGTTTCTAGCAAATCCAACATTTTCCAGCGCCTGGCGAACGACAGCCAAATGAGCTATAGAATTCGCGTCAGAAGTGCCAATTTGTGGTCTGACTTTAAGAGGGCTCTAAGGTACACATAAGCAAGACTATTAGTTTATTTGAAGGCTTTAATTCTGTAAAAAGAATTCTAGGATTTAAGGGTTACCCTTTTATTTCGCTGTAAATAACATAGGTGGAAAAGTATAACCCTATTGTTAATTAAAAATTTATATACTTTTCCAGCTCGATTCCCAGCGAACTTGGGGTGAATGTAAGTGGCACCTATCTGCATATATTGTGTAATATGGGGGAGATCTAAAGTAGGCACTCCGGTGGCAAACTGGGGCATCACGCACTCAACACGGCATAAATTAAAATTTTTATGTCCAACGCGTTCGCTCTTTTTTTCCCAGGACTTTTCACCCACATCTTCCTATTCTCTGGGTGTGTGATGGTTATAGCAATTCACAGCTCACATTGCGGATTGTGGATTGCGGATTGAGGATTGCGTGTGGCAAGTGAAACTAAACACGCACGAGACAAAGTCAAACACTCGAAATACCATTTTTAGTGGCCCGACGCGCGAGTCACGTTATTATTTGCCAGACGGCCTAGACCGAAAGGCCTAAAGAATCAAGCCACGGGCCAACAATCCCGGCCACAGGCTCGAGCGGCATTCATTTGCTAATCAAAACAAATGAAAACAACATGAATTATGGCTGGAGAGAGCAAAAGGCTAATAGGGTTAAAGCCGCAGAGCTGAGCAAATGAAATAGCCCGAAAAGCGTCCCACATATGTGGCTCATTTTTAATGAAACTGTTCGAATGTGGTTTTCGTTTCGGCCTCTTACAACATGCTCAGTCAGGGGGTACATGTGACACACACGTAATTTGAATATATGGCACTGGGTTTTGGTTCCGGCCTCAGGTCAAAGCTGGTCTGAATGCGGTTGGGGGCAAAAAACTATTTCGTTTCCCTTTGACGCTCTCAAGTCGCCCCCTGTTTGATAAATAATGAAGTCATATGTCTAAAGTTGAATTTTATACTATCACGCAATTGCCGGGACCTAAAATTTTGGGTCCGAAAAGGAAAAGTAAAATAGAAGCCGATGTCTAGGACGATGGCGGCGACGTACATTGTAAGCGACGCCCACATTTTCGCAACTTTTTATGTAATCGTAAAAATATTTTTATGATTTCATAATTTTACAGTGTTAGCGGGGCCGAGTAGAGTGTCGGTTGTTTATGGCCATAGCCACATTGCCCTCTGCCACTGTCTTTGCAGTCAAAAAAATATTCCTATTTAATTCTCTGTAAAAAAGAACTGCTAGGAATTTTACAAAGTTTTTTAATAAAAAAAAAAACTAAAGTGTAACCTTGTATTTTAAGTTTAATTCTTGAACTCCTTAATATTTAATAATCAGAAATTAATCGTTATTTCTGTATCTGTAGATCTCTCGCAAATTTGCGGCATTTTTATTTTGCCTCCTTCTTGGATTAATTTTTGTAATTTTCCTCTGCCGCATCTGCAACATTCCGGACAAAACGGTGATTTAAGATCATGCCTGGCTAATCTTAGCCTTGACTCATATCGCAGCATTTATTCGCCATTTTATGCAAAAACATATTCCCAAACTGTAAAAAGTTGCTAGCTAACGCTTATGTATGTATATTTGGTAGCTGTGTTAGCTGGTTGCTGTTGGCCCGGCCAAAATGGAATCACAGCGGGTGGCTTGTGCTTGCTGTCTGCTTCTATTTCCATCCAAGATACACATAGGACCACGTGCGATGGGGGAATAGAAACACACACGCAGGTACGGTGGATGTATTTGTGTATTTGTTTAAGGCTCGGCTCGGCTACCTTGCAACAAGGACAACACACCGCTCGCAGCTCACAGCTTGAAAAATGTTTGTTGTCAACATTTTCAGTTTGCATCGTTAGCTTAAAAGCGTGCGCCACCGAGGTCCTCGTACAATGGGGCGAAAATCGATAAATGAGACAAACCGTGTGATTTAGCCCCCTCCGGCGCACAAAGGACTTTCATTTTGATCGCAAAATAGAAAAGTGTGGAGGTTACAAGGCCATCCATCCATCCATTTATCCTTCCGTCCAGCCGTCCATCGATGGGTGTGGCCCAAGTGCCGTGAAAGCGTTTTCCTCAAACCGAAATTAATTATTCTGATGATTTTGATTCGGTGAGAGATGGAGAAGAGAGTGAAAAAAAAAATTGAAAGTGGAAACTCTAACAAAAGTTTATGAATATTTTTGCTAATGGCTTGGTCGAAGATTGAACAATTCGCCCACAGCTGCTGCTTCTGCCACACGAAAAATAACAATTGCTGGAAATAAATAAATTAAAATATGTGTCCAACAGGTATCCGGGGCAAAGCCTCAGAGCGGTTCCTTTGGCTCGGCCTGACAAACAGGATTTATCCGCTTCTATAAATATTCTCCTCGACGATGCCAAAGTTAAGGCAAACTCTTGCAATTAAACTGTCAGACTTATGAATTCATTAAATATTTTAATTGTAGCTTTTGAATAATTAAAATTCCATTTATATAGCACACCAGTACACATACCTCAAGCCATAAATCTGCGATTAATTAAAAGACCCGTCATCTCTGTCCTTCCCACCCAATTCAGAATACCGAACACTGGGCGTATACGTGATGGCAATTAAACTTGATTACGAAAACATAACCAAATCGCAATTGGAAAACGGTCCAGAGTATCGGTTACGACTGTCTGGGCTCTCAACTTATTGAGCTGTCGCATATTTATGCAAATCACCACCGAGGAGTGGTGAGGATTGGTTCGAATCGGATTGTTTTGCCTAACTTTGCATTCTAATCACATTTTGTAGTCACTCACCTGGATCGTCGTCGTCGTCCCAATCGATTTGACCGGAAGTTATGCTGACGTGGGCCGCGAATAGGAAGAGCGTGAATAAAGCCCAATAGCATCGCTTGATGCTGGCGTAGCAGGAAGTTGTAACGTGCATGCTGGAAGTCCTTGGCTCTGGCAAATCCATTGTGTAAAGTGTAACAATTTATATGCAGGCCCAACTCGTATATTAAAGTGTTTACTTCTACGCTTCGCTTTGCCCCCTTCTTTGTTGTTTTCAATTTAATTTTCTCGCAAAAAAAATTGCAGCCACTCTAACTCACACGCGAACACAGTTGCCCTTGATAAAGCTCCTCTTGGCATTTTCCACCGTGGGCGAAAAATATTTCCGAAAATTTGCAGTAATGCCCTACTGCTTATTTCCACTTCCTCCGCTGGTCTGATTCTGATTCCGTTTCTGATTCTGATCCGGATTCTGGCTGCGATTCTGATTTCGAATTCAGAGAGTGCGCGGGTTTTTGCTCTCGACTCCTGCAACTACTAATTAAGTTGTTTCATTTTCAGTTTTTGCCCGGAGCATAACTTTTGTGCTTCTGTTGCTGATGTTTTTGCTCCTGCTGATTCGGCATTGAGGTGTGCGAAGCCCTCCGATTGTTGCATTGTTCATTCAAAATCCGGCTCTCTGCAAAAAACAACAAGAAGTGGAGTAAGTAGTTGAAAAATAGAGGGATACTTGGAAGGATTATAATTCGAGGTTTGCCTGGGGAAAACAGAATTTGTTAATTAACCAATTGCTTGAGCTCTAATAAGACCCAATTATATAAATTTTGACAAGAAGGGAATTCGGAGTTATTCTTTTGATATATTTAGTGCAATTTATAAAATGTTTTCCAGTTGAAGAGCCTCCTTCTCTGTTAAGCCTATTGAGAACAAGTTCCTCAGTTTTGTCTGACTATAAACTCGAACACTTGTTCTTTGACCCAGTTTCGTAAAACTTGTATCCACGTAAAAACGGAAATTAGTTTCACTTTCGAAAGCTAACAAGCAGCGCAATGATGACGGGCTCATTGAACCCTCAGTCTCTCCTCTGTGGAGCACTTCGCACTTGCTTTGCAACCGAAATCCCCTTTCCGAAAAATGGTTGCCTACATTTTGGGGCACTATCTGCAGTGCCTAATTTGGCATGGTTTGGGGCCTGCTGGCTGCTTTCTGCTTTCTGGTTGCTGCCTGGATTATTATGCGCACTTCAAACTTTAGACAACGCGGCAGCACCAGAGCAGCAACAAATACACATTGTTGTACATGTTGGCAAACATCTCACGCCACGGTTGCCTGCACATCCAAGCCAGCGAGCCAAAAAAGCCAAACCCAGCACATGGCGAAAAATAGTAAATTAAGTTTTTAGAAACTTAGCTTCTTATACAAGAAGCTGGCTGTCTTTTATCTCTAATTATTGAATAAGAGCATGCAACTTGCTTAGAATTTATGGTTTTAACAACTCTTGATAAATGACTTTGGAAAAGTTACAAGTTTTTCTCTCTCTGGAGGCACTGCTCAGCCTGCAGCCATTCGCCGTTGGTGGCGCTTCTTTATGCAGGCAGCCACTCACTCAAATTTCGAGTGCAGCACCGCCGCTGCAGCGAATTTTGTATACATTTCGTTTAATTTGGCCCGCTGCCGAGGGCCTAGCTACCCCTCAAAGCCCCGGGAAAACTTCAGCGACACTGTTTTGGAAAAGGGGAAATGTAATACAGTAAAAACGAAACAGAACCCAAAAACAAACAAAAAATAGTGAAAAAGTTGTCTTCCGAAATCAACGCCACTTTCGCCACAAGCATTAAGCGTTGCATGCAAAATTACCAGCGAGTGGTTTGTATTTCCACTCTGATTGCTGTTTAACATGGTTACATTGTCCTTGGAACTGAAACTGAATCTGAGTCCTGAATCCTGAATACCGTTGTTCTGTTTCACCCGTGCCAATTTTTTTATTCGTTTTTTACGGTTGTTTCGGTAACGAAGCATGTTGTGCATCAACATCTATGGTGACCGTGCATCATGACATGCTCTAGTTGCGAAACTTTTCTATTTTTTGTTGTTGTCCCCACTCATTTGACTGTTTCAAAGCATTTTTTTATCGCTTTATTTATATGCATATGGGACAAGTGGTGCGAACCCCAAGCCCAAAAAATTAAAAGGGAAAAAGAATAGCGCCGAACACGAGTTTGCTGTTGAACAATTCTAAACTTTGGCCCATAAACATGGGCCTTGCCGGACAAACTAATTTGTGCCCAGACATCAGCAGAAGCGGAACAAAAGTTGCCGCCTAAACACTCACTTGAGGTGAAACCGGTTTTTAGGGATATAAGCTACACGTCTGCCATACACACACACACACCATGCCCCACACGACAAGAGGAAAACGACAAACATGTGCGGTTACTTCATCAACATTTTACGCTTGAGTTGGCCGAACCGGCCCGGCAAAAAGAAAGTAGTGGTGGTCCTGCAAAAACTGGGAAAGCAAGGCACGCAGCAAAAATGTATGCAATGCCGGCTGCTGCTGCTCTGCTGCTTTCACCCACCTTCTCTCACCTGGTCGGCAAAATAAACTCGACTCAACTGTTGGAAATCAACTAGCTCCTGCCTGCTCCCTTTCTCGGAACAAAGTTTGCCTTTAGCTTAGCATTCGTTTTGCTCTTTTTTTGGGGGAGAGGTCTGCTCCTTTTGGCCAGTGCAAATACTTGGAAGCGAATGTGCTCCATGGCCTGTATATATATTCATACGAGTATTTGGCCAGGTTGGAGTTCATGTAAGCATTTATTGGTCAGGACTTGTCAGAGGATCAAATCCACCTTTCAGGTTTATTTTTAAGGTATGCTTAAGGGGGAATTGTAAAGTAATGTAAATTTTTAATCTAATTTAGTCAGGACGAAAACCAAAATCAATCTGAACGCGGAGGACATTATTGATTCACATCATTTTGTTATGGTTTCAAGAAAACCTCAAAAAGACCAAAAACAACACTCAAACTCCTTAAGTCGAATTATTTAAAAAAGCTTTTTTTTGTTGTTTTTCTCAAGTTCCAAGTAAGAAATAGTTTATTTCTTTTATGGCTGTTTTGCCCTTGCAGGTATTTTATTCGCCCTACCCGCCATCGATTTGGCAAGACGTTTTGTGGGTTAGCCACTTCACAGCACTCTTCGTGCTTGGGTTCTCAGTGTTTCTCAGTTTGCTGGTTTCGTGCAGATATTCGGACAACGAGCTAAAGTGTTTCGCCACGCACTTCAATAAAAACACCTCCACGTACACACAGCCAGCTGGTAAGGAGCTAGTTTCGTGAGGGGCCACTACCACGATACGCATACGCAATGTGGGCCAGCCGGTGAAATAAAGTGGCACAGTCTGTTCCCGGCGTATATTTTTTGTGTGCAGAGGAGGTGGTTTTCGAGTATTTTGTCTGTCTGGCGAAAGTTTTCGTCTTTCTCAACCTGACGGCGCCATATGTTCGAGTGCTTAATAACTAAATGCCAAGTGCCCCGATAGCCGAATCCAATAAAATATTCGGGCAATCGGGTCGGTGGCTGCTGGTCCACCGAAGCTCCTTTTTCCGGAAATTAACGCATTAGTCACACACTGTTGGCTTGCGGTGGTCTCCATTTAATACAAATTGCACTCATTCAAAGATAATTAAAAACCGATGCCCAGGCTCCCCGCCTTCGGGCTACTTAAATAATAAGCTCTTCTGAGCCATTTAATCGCAGTTCCATTTGGGAGATCAGTGGGTAAAATACTTGGGCGGTTTGCAAAGCTTAAAAACTCGATAGGCTTACCTCTTTTTTCGTTCATTTTGTAACTATAAAAAAATATGTTATGGAAGTTGACTTATTGGCGATTAATATTATAAAAAGTTTTATATGTTAGGTAATTGAAAAAGCATAGCCCAACACTTTTAAACTTTAATTACAAAATCGTGTCTAAAATTGATTTATTTGCAAATTTGAACTTATATAACACTAATGGAATCTGCAGCATCGTAATAAAATATTTAAAATTTCGTTTTGTACATTTTTAACATTGGTAAGTGCTTTCTACCGTTGAGGTGTCAATGTCGTAACCCCTGCCTCCTAATTACCAAAGAAGTCAAGGCAAAATAAGCCAACGTTCGGGCTGGCAATTTCCAGACGTATATGGCCAGAAGCAGATATCCACATACCGAGTGACACACCAGCAAATGTAGGCAGGAGATACTGGCCCGAAAACAGGCAGACTGAAGTAGCAAATTGGCGGTGACATTGACAGGGGGAGGGCAGTGTAGGAATGTGTGGGAGGACAACCAGGCCAATGTGGCACTCGAACTCAGACTCCAGGACCCGACTACAAAGTACACAAAAAGTTTTCTAATTATTTTGTCATTAAACGCACACAGAGGCAGATCCACACATCCAGAGATACACAAACACACACAGAAGTGGCAGGCTGGTTGGCTTGTTTACAAGCATACACATGTTTGCCGAGCTATAAAAAGGGTTGGGCCGTGATATCCGAAAACCCTCAGGAAAGGAACGGTAAGGACGACCAGGAAGAGGAAGCGAAAGGGTCCTTGGAACAAGGCAACTTTTTCTCCTAATTGTTTCATTTCATGAAATGGAGGTAAGATATTTCGGCAGCTGTGCGTGTGTATTGCCCCAGGATCTCTCACACAAGCAATGCATTAAAACAAGACATCGCCCGAAACCCTCCTACTACTCGCTCCCTCCGCTGCCTTCGCTGCATATAAAGCGATTAACACGAGAAACGCTCGAGAGGATCGGGGCGCAGGGTGTCGCGTGACTGTGTCTGTCGCTCCTTGTTAAACAACAATTTGTTGAATTATTATCATACAACAACACCCTCTCCCGCACAAGGGCCAAATCCTTCAGCATCCACACAGTGTTGCTAACTAGATCCAGCAAAAAAAAATCATATTAGAATTAAGTAAAGGATAATATAAATTATTAAATGAAATATTTATTACATATTCCTTTTTTTATTTTTTTATATTGAAATAATATTGAATAATATCCAATATCCTTGAGTTTAACATACTTGATCCTATTTAAAATTAACCAATGCACATACTTGTTATTTTTAATAACATTAGGTGTTATGTTTAGGTTTGAATAGTTTTAAGCAATAGCTGAAGGTCCTTCTGCATAAATCTTTTCCTTCACAATCCTTTTAATTTGAAGCCTTATTTTTAGTATGAGCCGCCATTGTTGGCCACAAAAAAGCCGAAGTGACGGCACTGCTGACAATAAGAATGTATGTATATCCCTGAGTGTGTGTGTGTTCTTTGCTCACTTCGACGGTAAGTCAAATATGTTTAATAGCTAACTCCCTGTATTTGTGTGTGTCAGCATTTCCTCCTCAAACACTCGGAACAAATACAGCAAGTACGTGGGTGTTCTAATTCCAGCTGCCTTGGCTTCAAAATCCCCAGTTGGGATGCGGCTAAAGTTTAAGTAATGGAATGTTTCGGGGCCAAATAGGGTTTCGAACAGCTCATCTGTTAAAATGCTATTAAATTATAATTGCATCGCTTGATAAATGTATTTGTTCAGCATGAGTTGTTTTACGCTAATTACCGGTTTACCAAAAGCATTGAAAACAACCATTAATGCTTTCATTGAATAACACTTTTTTCACATTCATGAACAATAAAACCTGCAATCCACATGAAAGTTCTATTAATTGATAAGTAAAATCAATATATGAATATTTAGTTATTAAACAACTATTGTTATTTACAGTATAAAGTAAAAATAAAAATACAGGAAAAACCTTTTAAATAAACGGCTGTAGAGGGTTTATAATATATTTTTCCTTGCCCATCAGCTGTCCATCAATTTTCTATTTGGCTTTCGGCAACAATTACCGCAGAGGTATCCTATTTCCCTTTTCAATTTTAAGTTCATTATCCTACTTAGAAATTTGAATTCTTTAGCAATCTCGCGAGGCTTTGTTTCGGTCTCAGCTCATCCTGTTATATTTAGATTCTTTCTCGTAAATGTTTAATATCCTCACTGTTTTCCCAGCTCAGGCTTTTGAATGTAAAATAGATACACAATGCTTATGAAAATGTGTGAAGGTGAGTGTTTGCAATCCACAAAATTGCGCGTTTCTAAGTGAAACAGCCCGGCGATTACTCAAGAGAGCACATTTCGGATTCAACTGCAACAACTGCTGTCAAAATGTCATAAATTGAAGCGCAACTACACTAGGCGGAAAAAAACACAAAAGCAAATACCCAGCTAAGCCCAAAGGATACCATTGCAGAACTAACTCACACAGTGGCAACAAGAAAAGTCCTCATATGGACACGAGCACACACACTGCAATAATTTATCCCCACAATTGCGAGTGAAATAGTAGCATCTCAGACTAATCCATAAATTTACAAAATACTTAGTAATTTACTTATACTAAGCTTCTGATTCGCTTTAGAAAAATATCTCTTTATAGCAGCACGATTAATTTCTTTTCTAAAAATTCAGGTTTATTTTTTAAATGCTCAAATGTAGTTCATCAGGGTTATATCAGTTCGGTGACCACAACTGTTTACCGCACACACTTCGGGGCAGACAATTAAAAAGCCCAGGAGCGTATATCGACGGTTCGAGAGTATTTGCTGTGCTCACAGAACCCTGGGGAAAAGCCTATGATTTTAGGCTTTCTGCCTGCCCGAGAGATGGAGGCCTCCGCCGTGGTATGAAAGATATTGTTAGTTTTCATTGTCGCGCAATGGCTGCCAGACGCAATATATCGAAACATTTTCTGTTCGGGTTTCAAGTGGATAGGCTCGCATTTTGCACCGCAGCAACTTTACTCAATTACGTGCCTTGCTGGCTGCTTCCTGGTCCCAGGATCCCCACGAGACCCAGGAGAAGCACCAGAAGCCCCGAACTCTGCTGGCCCCAGCCCCGAACTCCACCTTCCGTCGATTCACGTCAACTACTTTGGCAGACTTTCTGAACGAGTTGAGCTCACCTCTCAGCTATGAAATCAACGACTTTAGTGCAAACTTTCAACAATTTGCGTTTTGGCCACGGCCTGGCACCGGAATGGGAACTGGCAGCACCAAATCGAAAGCGAAAACTTTCTGCGACTAAAGGCCCCAAACCGCCAGGTGAGCCCAGGTGGACAGAAATGAGAAAGGAGGCAATGGGAGCGGGGGAGGCAGCGGAGTGATGTTGGTAAGCAGTCGGGGCAAAGTTTACCAAAGCTCCAGCCCAAATACCCAATGGGCTGTTTGATAAAAGTAAGTCCCAGGGGCTACCCGTTTACATCTACATTAGCGGCGACGTTGGCTTCGACAACGATATCTTCCTATAAATATAGTTCGATACACTAAGAACAATTCAACAATTTCATTTTATTATAAATATAACGTAAAATATAATTTAAAATTTAAATCTTAAGAGATGGATAGTATTATTTGTAATGCTTAAGGACCTTTTGTATTTGAAACCATCTTGTTATTATTATAGTTATTTTTCTCTAGTGTATCGATTCAGAGTTTGATGAACTGTTGTAATAATATAGCGTCCGAAATGTCGTCTAGAGTTAAGGCGGGTGGGTGTTCGACCCAGCCCAGTAGAAGCCTCTGCTGCCGAGCTGCCAACATGCGATATTGTGCAAACAGTTGGGGAAAGTTTTAAAGTTTCCGACAGCCGCCATCGATTGCAGGCGAGCAAAGGTGGTAACTAAATTATTTCGAATTCGAACCAGTAACCAGGAAGGTGGTGGATGCCACCACCTCATCCTGCCAGATCCCCAGATGACTTTGTATAAATTCTGCGCTGAAAAGTTAAGTCGCAACTTGAAGTGCGTGATGAGACCCCGAGGCGCGGGAGGGAATGGGGATGCGTGAATGTTAATTAGTGGCAAAGTTCAATATCTCATAGGGTAATGAAAGGGATTACTCGTTGCTGTTGGAAGAACAATTTGAACGGCAACTGGTCAAGGACGAAGGGGAATCTATGTTGGAATCATAAATCAATATTCGATCGGATATGCTATTTAATTAATGAAGTTTCAAGCCAAGCAAATTGTTGATTTACCAAAGAAATACAAAAAGAACTTGCATTCAATAAACAAACAAACAAATAGTCTTTGGAAACTCTCAACTTTTGTTGCCCCATGCCGGTGCCTCATGCCATATTTCATTTGACTGAAGGGGGGCCCCCAGACAAATAATAACATTTCTATTAGTTGGGAAAGTTTCATTTCATTTCAACTTTGTTTCCATTCGCATCGCAAGGCGGGTTTTGATGGACTTCCAGCCAATTTCACCGATTTCATTGTTGACAGACTCGGGAGTTAGAGAGTCAGGGAGCGAGGGAGTGAGGGAATAGGGGATCCAGGAGTCGGGGGAGAAAAGGCCAAGAGAAGCAAGTAAATTGCCCACTTTTGACACTTGCTAAATTGGTTTTTGCAACCCCGCATGGCACACTGCAGGCTGTCAAGATATTTTTGCCCGCATTTCGTTCGCCATAATTAATTGGCCCTCCGATTATACTAATCATGCAATACACGCCCAAGCACTCAGTTATATATTCTGTATACTGTATAGACCTCCTACACCTTGAGTGCAATAAAATGTTTGTGTTGATAATCGCCCAAACTATTGAACCACAAATGGCGATGGCGGTGGCGCTGGCATAAATTTACGCCACAATAAAACGCAGCTCGGATCCTTGGATGGGCCTGGTCTTGGCTTATCAAGCACCATCGATCTTCCCAATTGAGTTATTACTGACAGCATAATCGGTGTATCAACTCCATTGTTCCAAATTAGGTGTCTGGTGAATGGTGAATGGAAATCAAAGGCAAACAATAGCCAGCCACCGTTGCGTGTTTTCAATAAAAATCACTCCTGTCCAAATATCGAGATGGGCAGTTGGCGATTCGATAAGGACTCACTCGAGTCGTAATTCATAGTTATTGTGTTGCAATAAAAATCCTCTAATGCCTGATTTTGATTTTTATCAATGAACTCGAATGTCATGCAACACCTCAATAAGGCAACAAGGGGTTAGGGCCAAGCCTTCCCCCAAACAGCTTCTGGTCGCTGTCAGTCATTTGTTTACATTTTATTGTTATTGTTGTCGTTGATGGGATTAATAAATTTTCCATTATCAAGATTTTCTGCCCTAAGCTGCGCAACTGCTAGATAAGTCGCCTTTCTCCGGATTGGGCCCAAGCGGTCCGGGGACCATTTGTCTATTCGAGCATTATTTTCTGGCTGGTTAAATTTATATACAGAAGCACAATACATGCTAACGAGCGTTTTGTAGTCGACTTGAGTGCTACTTTTTATCAGCACATAAATTATCGCGTTGAGCGCTGGCCAAGCTCGTCGAGGTCTGTGAAATCATTTGATTTCTCAATTTTTTAACAGCATCATTCATCTGCATTAAGCCCGACGTCGCGACTAATCACATAAATCACTTAACAGGCCGCCCAACATCACAGGAACTCCGGCTCGGAAATAGTTAGTGTTTCGGCCTGTCCAGAGCAAAAGTTCTGCCAACTAAATAAATAGCTAGAAGGATTTAATAATAAGTAAGTAAAAAAAAAGGCGTGCAAAATATTTAAAAGTTATCAAACATAAAAATTTTAAAGTTAAACTAGTTTAGATATTTATTTAGACTGACAGTTGAAACTAAATATAGCCGGAATAGAGCCAAACTGGAAGACACTAAAAGGCTGAACGAAAAACGCAGCCAACGGATCCGCCGACCAGCCGCTAATAGTTTTTAAGTATAATGCAATAAAGATGAAAATCCAAATCATGCTTCATCAACATCAACGTCAACAATATAATCAACCCCCCGCAGAGCGACAGCGACTTTTCGCTGGAGTTGGGAGTTAAAAGTTGGGGCTTTGGGGCATTGGGGGAGAGGTCGGCTCTGCCGGTCTGTCCTCCTGTCCGTCAAGGGCTGCTGCGTAGCTCCTGGTTGACAATTCAATGTCCTGCTCAATTTGTCCGCATGAAAAGTGGGCGGCATTCGGGCAGCTTCCCCACTGCCCCCTCGCTTATTTGTCAACAGTGGAGGCGGGAGCGGCTCCTGAGGCGCAGCTGGTGCCCAGTGAGCTGATGCAGCTTAGTCGCCCAAGTGCACAGCAAAGCGACGGACGGAAGGGCGGCTTTGTCTGATGTGCACTGCGAGAAAAATTAGGTATCTATGGCATTAAGCCTTCAACTATTTAAGAAGTCAATTATAAATCTTTTGAGGTGGGTTAGATTATTATTTTACAATAAATACTTTAATAGCAAATCTATTTTTTTTAATATTTAATATTTTATTAGCTAAAAGATATTAACTTTTTCTTTCAATAGTGATGCTCATGTAAAAAGCGCAGCCAGAGGCTCTGCCGTGGCCTGTCCCCTGTTTTCTGGCCTCTTGCTCGAGCCTTTCTGTTCCGTTCTGGCCTGGTGAACTGCCCCGCCTTCTCCGCTCTTCCGCCTCCGTCGGAGAGTATGTCTGTTCGTCCTTCTGGCGGTGTCATCGTCCATGCTGACAAACAAAAGTGCCGACAACGAGCTCAAGGGAAGTGAGTGACTGCGACTGACCCGGAAAACATTAAAGGCCCTGTCTGACTGGCCTTCTTACTTGGCTGGGAATAAGACTACGGCTACGACTATGGTCGGTTATGGCCTGGTGCGTTGTTTGTGTCGGAATCTAGTGGCAAGAACCTAAGTGAGCTGGAGCTCAGTTAAACTAAATGCCCTTAGCTAGCCTACTGCTCAGCTCAGAGTAGAATAATAAAGCTGCATGAATATTTATGGTTGAAAATTAATCAAAATCATAAAAAGCACTCTGCGAGCAGCCAAATGAAATGAGCCAAATGCAAAACTAGTTAATTAGTTTTTCTCACGCACACACACATACACCCACACAGCCATATACACACCTCACATACAAGGAGCACATGGCGGACGGCACTGCAGTTACATTTGAATATTTGTGGATATGTGGCAGCAGGAAATTGGCTGGCAGCTGCCATGATGTAGCCATTCGGCCCTGAATCCAAATGTGGCCAAAGCTCTCTGGCTCCGAGACCGACGGAATGTAGTGGCCATTACTGAATTATTAACAAACTCAATTAAAACGAGTACTAATTTCAGCAACGGTCTGCATGCCAGGACATGGTTACGCACACTCTGCCGGCCTTTTTAAAATGCCTGTATGTGTGAATACGATGTAATTGAGAATGTGAATTGGCTAAAGGCTCGTCCGAAATATCTTCACTGGCAATTTATGGCTTCAAATAAATTTATGAAATTTAATTTGAATTTAAAACAAATGACCGCAAGAAAATTTACAACAAAATTAAATTATTAGTTCAAGACGAAGCGAAAACTAGAAGGCTGCAGATGAAATTCAATTTGGCCGAGCAAATGTTTGTGGCGCAAATGCATATTTGAATAGTTTAGTGGGCATCTTGGCCAAGTCGACAAGTTTGCCTGCTAGCCGACCAGCCAGCCACCCAGCCAGGCAGTTAGTCTGTGTCTTACGTTGCCATAACATTTGTTGACTCTGATAATCCTTCAAGTTTGTTGACAATGTGGCTGCGACTTGTGCCCTCAAAAATATTGCGCATACGCCCCAAGGAGCAAAAAATGACACACTCTTGCATATACTTAGGACCAAAAGTAGAGAAAAAAGCTACCATGCAGCCCAGGCCCATACTCATTTACCGCAGAGAGGGAACCACTTAATAATTACTTGAGCATTTTGTGATGTAGTCATCAGCCTGAGACTTTGTCTGGCAGATACTTCTCCAAGGCTCTGCCAGGAGTGTTCGTGCCCTTCTCGTGCGTATGTGTTTGTGTTGTAAACACGTGTTTGTCTTGGTGTTAAGTGAGCGGCCCCAAACTTGTTTGTCAATTTTCCATAGCTTCGAGTCTCATGTGTGCTGTTGCAGGCGCTTTTAGTAAGCCAGCCAGAATTACATTTTAGACTGCCACTTAAAATTTAACACAACGTGGGGATAGTGGAAATTAAAGCTGCTCTAGGCTAGTGTTCGTGCATAATTAGCGAGGAAAATGGACAATTTATTTGAGCTCCTGCAGCTTCAGCGGTTTCTCACCTCTGGGAGCCAAGAAGTTGCCTGTGGCAAATGCTTTTAGCGCTTCGGTTTGTTTATTTTTGCTGGAGTCACATTTTACTCATGCTCTTGTTCGTAAGCCGCATGTGTAAGAGTTGAAAACACAAAAAATTATATATATATGCTACACAATAAAACATCGAAGGCAAAAACTTTGTGTGGATGTGGATGCTGTTCCAGCTATCTCTGTGATGCACTTTTAGAATAATTTGGAACTCAAGAACTTTCAATAAAATAAAACTTTATTAAAGTGTTGGCTAAGTTTTCTGCGAAAGACAAATCGTAGGCCTTCTAAACCTTCTAAATTACTATTTAATCTAAAATTATAAGTCAAAAATTAAGCACTTCCAACTTTTTTCAGGTGTGATAGGGCCGAGTATGCTTGTCGGTAAACTTAGTTCTTTTTTTCGTTCTATTTAGTTTGGTTTGCTTGCTGCTGAATAAAACATTTTCACGGCTTGTAGACCGAAAGTAACCCGCGAGCTACCTTCATATCAAATGTGTTGTTCCCCACACTCACACATCCCGCACTACCGGGCGTATACTTGATGTGTTTTAAAAGTGTGTGTTTATGCCCAACCCAATGGCCGAATGTCCTTGTGTGCGAGTTTGTGGGTGTGCAGGGAAGCGTTTCCTTGTGTGTGTTTTTTCTTGACTAGTGTGTATGATATATGCATGCACACGCCTCCAACGGAATGCTCGGCGGTAGTAAAAACCCTTTTCATTGTTGTTTACAGATCATTGACGTTGATTGTTTAAATGAAATGTTTGCTGTGCATTATTTGCTTTTACTTTTATTTGTACTGCGAAATTTAGAGGGGAACTTTGGCTTTTTGTTCTCTGCAGTTTGCGGGCACATAAAAGCCTCGGGAATAAGCTAAATATAAACCTCAAACGCTAATGGTATGTAGCTTGAACTGATGACCTGAAATCCCGCCTTCCGCAATGTTTTATTGATGCGAATTGGACGAGGGCAGCCAGGTTAGATGATACGCCAGCTATTATTAGAAATCCGCCCGGCGCTGATAAGTATGCTTGGATTTTTCCATAAAACCATAAAACTGTTCTCCACCTCCAAAAACCCGAAATCTATTTTCCACCGTCCACTTAGACCTTTTTTTTTGCTCGTCTCCACCTAAACTTTGACTTGAGTTATACTTATCCCGCGGCACGCCCGGCTATCGCCTTCACTTAGTGTTTTTCGTTAGCTTACACCTTGCCGCGTTATTAGAGCTTGAAATTATAATTTTCCTCGAATTCCTTGCTTTGTGCTCATAGCCATGCAATTATGGGAACAACCTTCACAGGCGAATACAAAGGTTTAATTGCTTTTTTTGCATTTCAACACAAAAAGCGTGCAATTAGCCAACCAAAAAAATTTGACTCCAAAGAAACTAATTTTAAACATGAAATCAAAGAAATAGTTCTTTGGCTATGCCATTAAGTTTTAACTTTTGGAGGTGAGCTATTTTACCTTAATTTAATATACTTTTTAGCTCAATTTCAGCTCTTATAATACCGTTAATTCCATGTAATTATAATGATAGGGCATTTTTTTATAAAGGAAACTGACCGCCTCATATTATTTACCATTTACATCGACATTCTTGTTGGAAAAGAATACTTTTTTTCATTCCAACTGCTGACTGTTGCGAGTAAATTTTCGTTTGTCGGACACGTGCAGGAGCAGCAAAAACTTTTCATTGTACACACATTAATTTCCATATAAGCTTAATTTCCATCTGGCCTTTTCATCTCCGCAGCTGTAAATATATTTGCTGCAGCAACACAAAATTTTATTTTCTTCTGTGACGTGTGTTCTTTCGTCCTGCAACGTTTTGTTTTGTTCGGTTTGTTTCGCTTCGGCTCGGTTTGGTTTCGTTTGTTTTTGAGTTTTTGGTTTTTTCGTATTTTTGGTTCTTCCATCGTACAGATGCAAATACAAACAAAAGAATTCATTATTATACTGTTGTGCATTTAAATTTGATACAATACACGCCATTTCTACACAAGCTAACACAAACACATTCGCACTTTCATTACAGACATGGCCTCATGCATCGTATTTTTCGTACGCTTTTTTTTAAAGGGACCGCCTGGCCCGTTACTCCCGTTTGTTTTTTTGAGTTTTGCATAAATTTTCGTTCTTTTCGTCCTGTTTGCTTTGGCCTGGTTTTCCGCACGGGCTTATTCCCACCAGCTTGTGTGCTTTCCGTCTCCTCTCAGTCCGGCGCTCGTCGGCGCTTTGTGCGAGCATTTTTCGGCTCTCATTAAAATAGGTAAACAAAATCGCATAAAATTTCCTGATAGACAACAGATAAGAGTTAAAACTTTGGGTAAACTCCCACTGGCCGGACGAACGGCTTTTGTTGACCAGTTTGGTTACGCAAATGGAGTGTAATTCCCGTCGAGAGTGAACGGCTCGAAACGTTCTCCCGAAGCTTATTGGGAGTTAACTGTTCAAGTGCCACAATTACAGGTTAACTTCGGACTCGATAAGGGTTAAGTGCTGCCATTAAGCAACTTTTTGTTTATTTTCAGCTTAACCACTTTTTCAGCTCGAATTCTGAATTATTTGAATTTATTTGAAGCTCTGTTGTGCTAGTCATGAAATGAAATGGAAATATTTGTTGCTACTAAACGCAAACTTTTCATTTATTTTTTTAACCATACACAGTCATATTTATTATACCTAGATAGCAAAAATAGTTTTTAAATTTGTAGGCAACAAATTCTTCTGCTGTGTGGAGAATTTTCATTCAATATTGTTTCCCAAACTAAATTCATAAAAATTTCAGAAAATCACTATTTTCCTGGACTATATGAACGCCGTAATCTCACTAACGTTTTAGAAGCTGAACCATCAACTAAAATGAAATTCCCCGAGTTTACCCGAATGGAATTTGTTAGACTAAATTTATAGGTGGATAGAGTACCTTCTCGTAGAGTACCAGCTACATTCCTCCACTGCCCCTTATTCTAAAAAAAACTCTGCCATGTAAGCCAGGATTTTACGAGGAAACCCAATAATTTGGTCTGCGATATGCAACGTCTTTTCCCCAACTCCCATCTCTTCACCTCCGTGACTTTAAAGCTTTCAATGGGAAATCCTAAATCAGCCTTACGGCCATAAAACTTCCATTCTTCGTTCGAAGTAACCTTTTTTTGTGCTCTTGCTTTTGGCAATGCAAGCTTACTAGGTCAACACAAATCAGCATAAGCTACACAACTCCACATCGGACAATAACATTTTTATGTGTTAAGCTTTATGACAAAAGTCCAACACGAAACAAGAAGGCGAGCGAGTGCACAGGGAAATACTAGTACGTGAAAGTTGCTGCAGCAAGTTGGCATAGAAAGTTTTCCGATTTGTTTTGGCCATAATAAATTTGGACAGCTGTAAGCAAGCAACAAATGGGGAATAAGCAAAACAAACGGCGTCGGTCACTGCAATAGTTCAAAGAAAAAGTCAAGGACCATGGGAATCGCTTCGGTTTTGATTCCGTAATGTTGTTTCTCTTGTTTTTGTTGTGTTTTTGCGTAACAGCGGAGAATCAATCTTTTTTTGCTCCACAGCTGCTCCACATGTTCCTCCCTGGCTGCGAGTGGCTCTGTCAAAAATGTTGAGCTTGTGTAAACAAGCAAACAGGCAAGTGGGTGTCGAGTTGTTTCTGCTTAGCAAGCTGCCACCCACTCTCATTTAACCCACTACATGTCAAAAGTTTAAAGGGTGAAAAATATATTTAAAAAAATTAAGTAAAACATATTTCTAAGAAAAATAATTGCATAAATTCCTGATTTTGTTTCTTGAAATTAATACAAAACACCTCCTAAGAGTGAAACACTGGTAGATTGGTGCCTTTCCTTTTCTTTGCATAAAAATTCAATTTTAAAAATTCTTAAAATAGAAATAAATCCTTTTGCGATCCTCTGGGTTAATTCCATTTCATCTCATCTCAACTCAGCCATCTCGTGCGTATTTTCAGCCTGCACTTGTTTTGCCTTCCATGCCTTGTTTTTATTTAGCTGTTCGAGCATCTGTTGCCCGACTTCTGTTTTCCCTGTTTGTTCAGTTGGCTATAAGCTGTGTGTTTTCCTCATCCCCAGCCAAGTTAAATAATTTTAAATGTAATTTTTAGATGCGCCTACCACACGGATATGCAACGCTCTGAATCCGGATCCGAATCCTCTGGCCCACTTCAGTCTGGAGTGTTACTTTTGGCAAATGTCAGAGTGCCTCTACACAAACTCCAAATCAACATTTTCTTTTGGATTTTATTTTTTTCTCGTTTAACCCTCTACATCCTCCGATGAGTGCACATCTCCTGTTGGCAACGACATGCATAAATATTATAAAACGTGCTCTGCCGCAGATAGGTGAGTGCAGACCCCAAACTGTCTGGCCAAAAAGCTTACCCCTGGCTTTTATAAATAAGCCCTCTTGCTGATTGTCTGCCCCTGTCTTTTGGGCCTATCTGTGTTTGGCCCTAGACTCCTAAATTTCTGTAAGGAGCTTTTATGCTCGGACTAACTGGCTTCAATCGCTCTTCCTTAAAGTTATGCCATAAATTTAGCTCAGATGATGGTAAAAATCTGAAAATTTCTCCATCCAAAGGAATTTTTCATTTGTTAAACCAAAACTAGGTTCTTATCACAAAGCAGTTGTACTTCAATGCTAAACATTCTATATAATTTTAATGTTTTTAAAAATATTTACAATAAGTATTCCAACATTTTTGCACTAAAGAATTTTCTATTGTTCTAAAAGCCTATGGTCCATACATTTTGCTTTATTTGCATTTGGCTTGTGGTATTTGCCTACCAATATGATTGGGATATCTAATAAATGGGAGTCGAATACGAAAATATTTCAATATGCTGCAGTGAACATAAAATCCTTGGACCCCCTGCTTGGCTGCGAACAAACAATATAGCAAGCAATCATAAGGCTTGGCTCAATAGCAATTAATTGCCAGTTAAATGCAATTATGTGCAGCAAGCGGAAAGATTTCATGAATTTATTTACGCCCACAACAGCACGAGATGGTCATTTTAATCGAGAACAAGGCGAAAAACATAAAAGATTACCAAGGAGGTATTATTAATTAAAGTTGTTTCCCGTTTGCTTAAGCCGGGATTTGTCATATGCACATCAGACTTAATTAACTTGAATGTTTATACGCACTTTTCGTGGACGTGATTGGTTGATGGCTGCAGGTTGTTGGTTGTAGGTGGTAAAGTGGCAAAGTGGCAGTGCCAAACTGGCCAACTGGTTAACTGGCAAATTGGAAAACGCGCTCCGTGCAGTAATCGCGATAAGAGTAGGAAATGTGGAGCGACTGCGAAATGTATTTACGAAAGTCCACAAACAATGTGTAACAACACGCGCCTCGTATGTACTCTCTCGATGGGGGATTTAAAATTTTAATAAAGTCATATACACGCACACCCGGCACAAAGTTGTTTCTGTTGCTGTTGATCTTGATGATGTTGATGGCCAAGAAGATTTCCACCCAATATGTGTGCGGGGCCTCGCGAAAATATCGAGGGCAACGTCGGCTCAGTCGGACTTATCCGGCAGCAGGACTGTGGCCGAAATTCAAGCGAGTACATTAATTTTTAATATCTATTTAACATTTCAATCAACGGACAAGCACTTTTATCGCACAATCGTTGCATTCGCCTGCGCGACTCGCATGCAAAAATTTAATTAATATTTAATTTTTCATTTATTGTATTTCTGTGTTTTGCTTGCAATTTTCATGACGCATCGCGGCCCGCTAATAAAATTAAACGGCCCCAAAAAACACTCACACAGATACCATACACTACACCGGCACGGAACGGCATACAAACACTCTCGACCAATCTGACAGTGTCAGAGCTGTGCCTTATTTTCCTTATTATTTATCCTCTTTTTTTTTTGTGTTCCACGCGCCGCGTTTTGCTCCTACAGCGGATTTTTCGCGTATCCTTGAGCAGACCGTTGCGCCACGTTCCGACACGAATCCGAAACTGAGCCACGGCATTGGCAAAAACGTTCCCGAGCACCAAAATATCCTTTGGTCCGCTCGGTCGATGCCAGCTCGGGGACTTTTCCGCTCGTGCACGGCCCATCGTCCTTTGCTCGTTTCCACTCAATCCCGAATGAAAGTAAAAATGGAACCGAGCCACGGAGAGACTCGGCAGTTTGAGTTTGTTTTGGTTTAAATTGCATTGACTTGATGGCGCTCGAGATGAAGAACTGCTGAAGTGGGCCTATCCCAAGTTGTTTTTTATTTAGGCCCTGCAGTAGGATGCACAAAGTTGCTTGTATAAATAAATTATTTAAGTAAATTTTTAGGGGTTTCGTAGTCTTTGTTCCTAACTTCCTGACCTTTTTTTCTAACATAGAATACTAAGGATGTTAGATTCAATGTTATAAGATCCTTAAAAAATTTTATTTCCTCTTTGGACTTGTCCTTACAATGAAGCCCCAATGCTGCTACCATTATTTTTATAATCTAGATTTTAGATAATATTCAAAGGCAACATCTTTACAATAACTATAATCCTCTTATAGAAAACTAATGCCCGTTGAGACCCTTAAGATAAATTTTTAACCCAAACACAGCTTCAGCAAGCCAAGATAATAAGAGAAAATGTCCTTCCCAATTTGAAAGTCCCTCAAAACTCTTCAAAATCAACGCAAGCGCATTTTCTGCCTTCCAGTCAGCCAATCTGGGAAATATAAGAGTTTATTTTTGTAAGGGAGTTTTTCTCTTTATTCAGCTTTATCCTCAACCCACTTAATTTTATTCGATGGCCGTTTTTAATAAAGTAAAATCATTTACAATCAGCTCAGCCCATCTTTGCTTAATATTCATTAAGTAATCTGAAAATAATTAAAAAGGGAAAATTGTTTTTTACTATTATCTTACTCACTGAAATAAAATGTTGCCCTTTATGCTACATCTTCATGATTTTCCAAATCTGAAAGAATAAAAATATATAATAAATTAGTTCAAATAAATATTAATTTATTAGGAAGGATACAAATTTCAACAAATTTGACATGTTTTTATTTAAACGCATATATTTCTGCATTAGCAGATTAAGTCATTAATCATTCAATTATCCATTATGCATATTTGATAATTATATTTAATTTAGAATAAATTACCCTATCATGTTGAGTTGGCAATGGAGGACGAGCAACTCCGGGCCTATTCGGTTTTATGGTGGTTAGTGGCTTGGTACCTGGCTTTACAGATGGCTTTGAAGATGGCTTTGCCGATGGCTTCGGCGTTGACTTATCAGGCATTTTGTATTCGCGATCGAATCCTTTTGAAGAATTTTTAAAATAATTTTTTTATATATCGAAGGCTCCGAAAATTATTTGACATACACTAAACGAATTTAAAGTGGTCGCCCACTAAGTGAAGAGGAAGCGTATTCAAATTCACATGACGAGTGTCAGAAGTGTAAAGAATATTTGTCTGTCATCAAGTCTGACTTCCAGACAGAGGCCAAAGGCCAGTCAGTCATTTGTCAGTCGTCTTGGCAACTCTCACGTTTGGCTGCCGTGAGGCTATTCATAAATATATACACTCGTATATATGTTTATGTTTGAGGTAATATATCATAAATGTCAGCGCCTGAAATTACGTACGTATAAAGCACAAAGCCATATAAATGAGACTACTTTAAGACGTACTATATTTGTGTACTTTTCAGCGAAAAGTGTGGCACTCGCAAGAAATATGTCCGCGTCCATAGATGGCTCTGTTTATGGCTCTTATTTTTTATAAATTAATTTGCATAAATTATGGCATATGAGGGAGTCCAACTCGAAGCTAGGCCAAGCGCTGTTATTTATCAAAGGAGCGCAACACAACGCAGCGCACCGCAAATGCCTCTAAATGTCTGGCTCAAAGCAACAATCACTCACACATTCATTCCATCATTCGCCGAGCCGAGCCGGTGGCCCGGCCCCTTCACTACATTCCGCCACTCGCAATTTGCATTTTTCGCACGGGCATTGTCCGCCCAGTAAACGGTACTTTGGCCTCCCCCCCGGGAGAGGACGGTTGGGAGGGCGGCCCTCCTTATTTGGGGTGGCGGTAGCAACAATGTTGATTGTCTGCTAAAGAGCATAAAGTCGTAATGGAGTGAAGGCAGATAAACATAAAAATAGCATAGAATTGTGGGCACACAAAGGCGAAGACGATTCAGTCAGTCGGTAAAGAAAGTACAGAAAGCCAAGCTCACCGAATGGAAAATGCACGCGTACACTCAAATGTTATGGCCAATCACTTTATTTCACTTGTTTTCAATTTTCCTCACAGCTTAAAGTTCCACCCCGCAGCCTCTTTTTATATGTCTGTAGGTATGTATATATTTTTTTCACCCTCTCCCATTTTGTGGGGGTGGCATCACGTAGAGGTCATGCTAATCAGTGCGACAGCTGCCAAAATGGTTTCGTCTTCATTTAAGGCAATGAGGGATTACACTGCGAAAGAAACAGTATTGGAAATTAAATGACCCGAAAAAGAATTGCGATTTGGCTCGCATTTAAATAAAATTTAAGCTCAAACAGAAATTAACTCAAAAAGTAAGCTTGGCAAGACAGTCTACTAATAGTGTTTATTTTTAGGTACATTTTCCACCATATTATGAATTCCAGGAATCCGTTTCAGACTTCTACAAAGAAACTTTCCCTCCGTGCACCGAAAACCCATTCCCACAAAATAACCAACAGCCTAGCCACAAAAACCATCGAATAATTGAGTCATCAAATGTTTGACGCACCCTTTTACTTCTGGCTGCCGAACCGTCCTAGCACGGCTTTGACAATTAACCAAACTATAAAATGTTTAAGTTTGAACACCTGGCTGGTGGAAAAAGTTGGTCCCTTTCCATCATATAATTGGTAGAAAGCTCACATGCCAAAATATTCAAACATAGACACCCACACACATACAGAACGGTACGCATACATTTAAGCCAATTAGCATTTATGTGCGGCGTTGGCTGGTGGAGCAAAATGCGTTACATTTTCATCAAACGCACGACACTTTGTTTTAATTTGAGCAACCGCACGCACACAACCCCAGAAACGGGAACAGAAACAGTAACACCCACGAATCAGGACACAAATACACACACATGGTCCTGGTTTCGGTCTCGTCACGGTTTACAGATTTCCGTTTGTTTGCTGCGAGTCCCCAAAGGACCTTGTACGGGATATTACATTGTTTTGGGCAATTCGCTTTTACTGTGATTAATTTAAATGCACCACCCTCCCATCCTGCTTTCAAATTCCGTTGTTTTCTTTTTTTTTTTTTGTTGTCGGGACATCACGTGTTTGGGATTCATAAATATATCCTTGAAGCCCAGAGCCGCAATTTTAAATCGAATTGCCCATAGAAAAGCCGGTCTGGTAACGAGACAATTAGCTCCCGATGGCAGACAACGCCTAGAGTTTCCGTGCTAATGAGGAATACCCTTGGGATTAACTGTAAGGAAACGGAATCATTATGCGTCTGGAATTTATATGGGAATTGTAATCATATATGAATTTTATGAGCGCAATGGTGGGTAATGGGTAAAGTCAAGGGGAGGGAACACAAACCACACACGTTCATAAACTATGATTATAGTTGGAAGTTCGGGCATTCCAAGTTCTACATTTTACATCTTAATTAGGCATAGAGAATAGACATATTTTGGGAGTGAAGTAAAGAACTAATTATGCTTTGCTTGTTTAAGAATAAAATGAATTTAAATAGAGTTGATAGAAATAACATTAGACAACATCAGTATTTAAGTTTATAATTCAAACCGCTATTAAAGGGATAGTTAGTACTGCACCACATCTATTCAGAAAATCGATTTACTTGGAAGGCAGCCAAGCTCTACTGATCAGTGAATCCTATTGTTCCTTTGAGCAATTAGCAAAATGCATTTGAGCCCACACCTGGGGTGTAAATCAATTCAATTTTTGGGTGTATGAACATGTGCCCATGTCGAGATAGCATTACCTGTTCCACTAGGTGCGTGTGAGGTTTTGGATTTCCAGTGTGCGTGCAGCAAGCTATATGATCATGCATCATAATCCAGAACCCAAGGCTCACGCACTCATACACCACACTCTCGGCAGACCCCCGCACACAGATACACATCAGTTGCTTTGTAATTAATTACTTCACACATTGACGCCGGCCAGATTCGGGACGGGTATTCCCAACAACAGCAGCTCCAATGTAAACTTTACTCTCTGCATCCGTTCCCAGTACACTGAACGAAAAGCTTTTCTTGTTACGTTAGAAGAAAACTTGAAGATCTTTAGAGGGAATTTGTTTTTATCCTCCTTGCCGATATCCCTAAATTCTATTTTAAGCCTTTTTGACTTCAATACCTTTTCGAACAGTGTTTAGTTGTCGTTGTTGCCACTCCTGGTAACTAATATTGTTACCAGCTTTTTGGATAGTTTGCTGCATGTTTGGTTAGCTGCTTCTGTTGCTTCTGCCGCTGCTGCTGCTGATGCTTGCCCCTCTGCTGTTCGTATCGTAAATTATGTTCCATTTATGCGGCATTGGCTTGAAATGGAAATTTGTCCCATTTGTTGCTCGACAACGGAACGACGAAGGCGAGACACTTGAGTATTCATATGGGAGCCCCCAGCCTGTTGTTTGGCTTTGATTTATGTGACCGAGTAAATTTGGCTAAATATTAAATGAATCGTTAAGCCCGAATGGCTTTTCCGTGTGTGTGAACGGAAAGATGCATCTTGGCGAGGGTCATCTTTAATTTGACTTATAATTAGGAATTACCCTCCGACTTTTAAACTTCACATTCGAGGGCATTCGCTTGGCTAGCTCCCTTAGCCGAATAATGATGCCCTCAATTAGGCCAACAAAACTTTCTGCCAACAACTCGTCACTGCTGGCTGCAATTATGCTCGCTGGCAAATTAAGTTACCGCCTCCAACTTGAGCTGCAATCCTATGCATTTGAGTCGGTCCAAGAAATTATATAAAATATTCCGGGCTCCGGCAGTTGTGTAAGGTGAGAGCGGTTTGTTTGTTTGTTGGCTTGTTTGTCGGTTGTTGCTGTTATTTTTAATGAGCGAGAGTTGGAGAAAAAGCCTGATTACGGGCAGCTGCCAAGCAAGGAAGCTCCCAACTTGCAAGTGGCTTAATTATGAGTTCAAATTAGTTTTTCCTTAAATTTAGTTTACCTTATTACACTTGCAACTCACATTTCACGCACTAGGCAGTAGTCACCACGCAGTACGCATACGCCCTGTGAGCCAACGAGTTTTAAGTGCTGCACATGCTAGATTTCTAATTAAACTTTCATGCGGCTGAATATTGCCCCAAAAAGTTGCACATTTGATTATGCTCCTGACCAATAAGTGCAATCATGTATGTTGCCCCAACACCAACAGCAATTAACAAACGGTCGGATTTCATTTGAAAAAAGCGAGGGTCTGGGAGAGAGTTGGCTAGCTGACCAGTAAACAAACTGTTGGCTTAAACTCAAAAGCGGCAACAATTTATGCGGGCAACGGGAAACTAGCAACGAGCATCGGGCAATACCAACACCAACAAAACATTTGGCGAATTGCGCGGCCAACAAAACAGGAAAACAGCTAAACAAAACGACAACATAAACAACTCGCATATGAGCATTTGGCCAGCTCGCTGTCCCATCGCCACTTTACGTACATTGCGGTTGCCACTTTGCAACCGAAACAGCCAACAAATAGTGAACTTTTTGTGCTCGGCAGCGGTTTGTAGATGCAAAAACCTTTCCATGTCGGTACTTTGTGGTATGCAAACACTTTGAACAAATAGTTAACTAATATTCCGTATCATGAAGCCATATAAGTTATTTCCAGATTTCAACTTTTGAGTTTTTCAGGAGCATTTAATATTTTTATTAATTTTCTCTGTTTGAAATATTCACTAAACCTACTATTGTAACTTTTTATGATGCTCCTTGTACCTTCTACCAACAAAGTAAATTGCTTTTAAATTTATAAGCAACACCTGCAATTAAGAAGCCTGCCCAGCCTCCGCTACGCTCCGATGATTCCACATCTTTAAAAGGCAAACATGAATCTGCTCTTCTCTTTTGCGGCCAGCTGTCTTCAAATGTTCCACTAGAAGTATTTTCACACAGCAATTTTCAGAGTAGTACAAGTGCCAAGCAGCAGCATCAGCCGCATCAGGAGCTGAGAAAAAAAATGAAAACAAAATATTATGTAATTTTACATTCAAGTGAGCGGAAAATATAAATAAGCAGCAGGTGCTCATTTCCTGTTCCGCAGCAAACACGGTACAGTCGGCACACAAGCACTCGCCCAGCTGCCCACCATGTCCTGGCCCAAAAGTGAGAAGCGAGCTCGTCGGGACGGGGGCACGAAGCAGGAGGGCCATGGCAGAGAGGCAAGACGCAACGCATGCACGTGAACTATGGCAAAGAGCACACACACAGACACTCTGAAAAATATTTGCAAAAATGTTTTTCGGGTTTAGCGAATAATGTTTTTTTAATATATTGCAATTAAATAGTTGTCGCAGAATTCTTTAAAGGATAACGTTTATTTAAAGCATTCATTGAAAAGTAAAACATGCAAATGATATTTTTCAGTGATTTTTGGGGAATAGTGTATTAAACCAACAAAAAGTGTGAGTTTCGTTTTAAAGAATACTTTAGGTTTCAGTGTACAAGCTCGATGCCCCGGATCCTGTTTGTGTGTCTACAGTGGGACGCTGCGACTACGACGAGTTCATTTATATAAATGCCTCGACGTGGGCGTAAGGGCGTCCGGGGCCCGTGCCACGCCCACGTTGTAATGAGCCTGGAGCAAAAACTAAACAACTTCAAAGTGGACAAAGGCAATTACTTTGCCAGGTGTCAAATGTGTTGGTGCGTACGACTGTGTGTGAGTGTGTTCTTAGGATGACGACAGGTGAGTCCGTTGAGTACCTGTACCCGGTCAAAGTCTATAATTAACAAATGATTAATTATGCATGACTTTGGCGCCTTCGCTCGTTATCAACACGCCCACATCACTTTCAGACCCCCTCATCTAATGCCCCCACCAAAGCCTTCTATCCAGTCGACGTGTGTTTCCTGTCCCACCTTTGTAGTTTTCCACAAACTTTTCGTAGCCTTTGATTCATTAACATTTTGGCCATGTGGGTCCGCAGGCTTTTCTATATAAGTACCAACTCAGGCGCAATCTGAAATAGGCCTAATGGCCTGGCCAGGTTTACGATTGCGTCTTGTTTTGCATTTGGTTGTCGGCTTATTTACATAGAACATGAGAGCAGGCATAATTTGCATACGATTGCAACAAGTCTGAGGAGTTGGACAACAGATATTAAGGATGGAACTCTGTTTGATGAAATGAAAATAAATACATGATAGTTTTAATTGAAATCTGTCCTATGCTCCAGCTTTAAAGAATATTAAAGGATTAAAGGACTTAAAAAGTTGTGGGCCTATATAAGAATATACATAAAGAGCTATAATTTTTATGTATACTTTTTCCATCTAACAATACTTAAGTTCACATTCACATCTTCTTGCCCCTGTGAAGACCCTTAAGAAAGACATAATCAACGTGCCACTGGGAAATACGCTGCATGCCGTTTGGGCCAAGTTGACACTACTATGTCAGCCCGTTCCGTTGCAAGTCGGGCATGCAGGCATTAGACTATGGAGGTTAATTTGACTGGGGCTGCCGTTTGTGTTCTGTTCTGTGCCACCGCCGCTTTCTTTGGCACATAACTCGCCGCAGGCTGTCTCGGACACAATGGCGAGCCCATTGCTCTAATGCTACAATAGCGCAACAAGAGACAAAGGATAAGACTGAAGTATATTTGTTCCCGCGGCTGATGGCATGTTTTCAAATCTTACAAGCCAAGTCTGGGGACTGTTTTGTATTCCTGTTCTGGTTTTGAACCATGCAGTATGTGTCGGGCAATAAAACGTCTTTCACTTGTAAGTACCAGTTCACTCGCTTTAAGGGGCAACGTTGCGTATGCGCAATTATTAAATGCAGCATAAGGCCATTTGACAAGGGAAACACGATGCAAGTGAACTTAATTGCTGGCAGTGATTTCATTTTCCCGTACTTTAAACGTTTTGTCAATTTGCATTGATTTTGCATCACTATTAACATTTGCATGTACCACGAAAAAAATGAAAAGCAAATGAACTATGCAAAAAGAGAGTGAATGTGGGGATAAGAGAATTTTCCGAATTTCCTTTTTAAAATATTTTGTAAACCCTTTTTTCCTTACCAACCTCCAATTAGTGTGATGTGCGCCAAAGCGCCAAATCGATCAAAGCGTTATATTTCCAAATCTTTTCAATCTTCATTAGTGGCAACTATAGTCTTAGCCCGCAGCTGAATCTTTTATGGCCGCCCACCGCAAAACAAGTTTCGGCTCGTTTTTAAACAATTTTTCGGCTTCTTGCCCAACATTTATCGGGGCATGCAAATCCGATAACAGCCAAAATAAAAAACCAAAGGGAGATGTAAAAAGGATAATAAAAATCGACAGCATGCGGCGCAACAACGGTCAGTCCACAACATCACCGGATGCACTAAAATGGGAAAGGGTTTTGTTGGGTTGGATTGGATTTTTTGGTCTTAAACTAAGGGTTGATTGCTGCCGGGTCCCGTGACTGAACCAAACCGATGCCGTCCCCCATTTCCCCCTTATCGACAATGTCTCAATTCAGTTACTTTACTGGTGTTGCTGTCGCCATTCAAGTCCATGTCGATGTCTATATGGGTATGCGTATTCCCTTTAAAAAGTTCACTTAACAAAATATATTAAAAGTCTTTGCTTAATCCTTTTTATAACCAATATTTTAAAAAAGTTTCTGGCTTCATAAAAGTGTACGAGATACTGATTACTCTTAAAACAGAAGCCCTTAAGCGAACCTCTGGTATTTTTCTAAGTGCAGTTGTAGCGCGGAATTTCTGGATGGTTCACTAATTTGATTTTTTGTACAAATCGCCAAAGAGAGTTGGCTTTTATTTCGTTATCGAGTTTTGTTTGTTAACGCTTAGCTTTGCAAATTTTGCGCCACGGCCAAACCCATTTCTTCGCTTGCATCGAAAACAATTTTGATCGCTTCTGCAGTGGCAGTGTGACAAAAAAATTTGCATTCAATGTCAATTTATGCAAATCTCATTGGCCCAACCTCGCGGATGCACTGACTGCCGAAAGACAAGACAAAACTGTGGCCAATTGTCGGGTTATATGCTAATTATGCCGCCCTTGCATCTAACGAAAATACTCGGAAATAAACCGTGGCAGGCATAGAAAAATTTAATTCCATTTGAATTACTTTCCGCTGGGTCGGGAAACGACAGGAATAAGTTGTGAGAGCGAAGGGGAAAAAAATTACAGGAAAATATGAATGGGTCGACCGGTCAGGCCGAGAAAGTGAGTGCTCTCTGCTCTGGACGTGGCCAACAAAACGAGGAATAGAGCGTAAAATAAGTGCAAAGGCAGCGGGCGTTTAGTGAAGAAAAAAAACTTTGCCAACGCGCAGAAAAATTCAACGAAATGAAAAATGAACAAAGTGCCCTAATGGCAAGGCACACGGCCGCTTGTACTCATTTCAAAAGAGCGCAAAAAAAAGTATATAAAAATAAAAAAAAGATTTTCCCCTCTCAGAATGAAAGAAAACGGCGGCCAAGAGCTTCAATTGAACAGTTAAACTTCCATTAATTGTACGCCCGGTCAGATCCACGTGGCCAGACTCCTTCCGTTGGCAATCCAATCGCATTTCGCTGCCACTCGCAGTGTGCCAACTGTGTCAGTTTCAAATTACAAATGCATGAACTGCTTGCCCAAACAGGTCAGCCAGCCTGCAAATTCGCGGTGAATTGTGAACTGGAACGAAACTTGAAAGTCAAGAGAGAAACGGGTGGGGCCAGGATGGGGAACTGGCGAATCAATTAGATGATTGTATCATTAGGAACAAAAACATGCGCCCAGCAGGAAATTAACCAACATTTGGGCAGCTAATTGGCTGCCTAAATGGCTCAAGCTGCTCGTGTGGAAATCCATTGAGGAGCCCGGCTCGCAATCCCGGCTCCAATGAAGCGCACAGCGTAAAGTGTCCTCGGCCACACTTCATTGAAGGCTGTCAAAAAATTTTCAATTTACCAAATTAGTTGCGACCTCCGGTCCGTGCTGGCCTACACAACAGATGTGTGCTCAGAAATGGGGAAGATCCTGGGATCCAGGAAAAGAAATTAGTATTAAGTGAAATGTAATGATGACAACGCCAACTGAGAATCGCCAGCTGACAATAATGAGCTATCCTGGCCGGCACAAAAGATTCCGTTCCCTAATCCCCTTCCGACAATTACAAAAATTTCGAGTAGGCTGATGGGGGGAAATCGTTGGCGCAGCTAAGCGCATTTTTTAAAGCAAACTTTTCACTCAGGCGCCAGAGAAAAATGAAAATGAAAACCAATACGCATAAATAATAAAAAGCGCATTAAAGGAGGGCGCAAGTGAAAACATAAATCATTGACTCTGAAATGAAAAGCTTTGCGCAACAAGTCGTCGAAACAATAAAAAAAGAAAGTCCCTCCCCCAAAATAAGCCCCAACCTCGAACGCCAGAAACCCAACACTGTCGGTTCAAAGGTGGCGGCGAACATTTGACCGACAGCAATGAAATATATGTTAAATTGAAAAAAAATTAGAATTAATGGCTCTGGAAATATAACGCCAGCGGAAGGGATTTTGGGCAGTTGAAAAAATGAAACTTAAAGCCGCAACAATAAGAGGAAAATACACCATAATGAATTAGTATTTGAACGTGCTGAAAAGCTTAGACTTTAATAAAAATAATTCCTAAAATAAATAAAACAAAATTATTTATACTTACATGAAAAAAATGCACGTGATAAATCGGAAATATAAATAAAAACCCGTGATAAATATAACTGATCCGCTTTACCAAACAGGACTTTCTCTAAGCTTTTAACACATTTAAATATTCATGTTTATAACCAATTTTTTATTATCTTCTTGAAAGGATTTGGGCACTCAATTCATAAAGACGGCTTACATTTTATTTGTTTTAAAGAACACATCAATTGTTGTCAATTTTGTTTACTTTTATAAAAGATGTTTGGCATTTACTAAGTGATTGATGTCCAATAAAGGCATTAATTTTTGAACACTGGAACGGCGCACTTTTCACTTTCTCAGGGCGAAACTAATGACTCTTTTAATCCCCGACCCCTTTAAACATTTATTTTAAATGTTTTTGTTCCATGGGACTGCACTCTTTGACCTGCTAATGGAAAGCAAAATGCGCAAAAAGGCAGCTCGCATGTTAATGTTGCGATGTAACACGCTTGTCGGCGGCGTCAACAAGCTTGGCGAAGTTTACGCATAATTTTATTTACACGCGGTCACAGCCACACAGGCGCACACACCTTTACAATGCATATAAATTATGTCAGAGGAGAGCTCTGTGTATCGTGTGTGTGGGTAGGTGGCGACTTTTTGTGGCCCCGTTTTTACTTTTTTGCAGCACACTTTTCAGCGTATTGAGCGTTTCCCTTTTGCCAGTCGACAAATAATTGAAAGCCCAGCTTGCATGCACAACTCGTCTACGTTTATTATTATTACTCGACAGCTATTGAAAAACAGTGAAAAACTGAGCTACCATATACATAAATAGTGCGGCGTCAGCGACGGGTTAATCAGAGAACGGGTTCAGCCAGGCGTTCAAGGCAAGAAGTAGTGCTGCAAGAAAAGAATGAATTTTGTGGCTGGCTCTTTTGAGTTAAGCTCACCTTGGGATCGGCCTTTTTCCAGCACTGATGGAACCACCAGGCCTTGTGGCACAAGGTATCGCCTTCGGGATGAACACAGTTTTGCGACATTTCCATCAGTTTATCCCGCATCATGCGAGGCACTGTCTCAAAGAGTTTCTCCAGATGAACGTCTCCATTTTCGTCCACCACTTCAATTTCGTGAAAGAAACAGTTCATGTAGCACTTAAGCTTTTCATCCTCGTGGATCTCTCCTTCGCTAAATTCTTTGATGGCCTCTAAGATCGATATATTTAAGACAAGTATTATTAATAAACTGTTTAAACTTATTTTAAATAAAGGTTTACTACAAGAAGTTCAATAACTGCAATAATGGCGCCCATTAGCCGTGTAATACTCACCCTCGGTAACGCCTGTTTTCTCCACACACGAGTCATGGAAGGGTTTGGCCATTTTCAGGATGCCTGGCGGTGGATACTGCAATTAAAAATTGTTGCTTAAGTGGGCGTGGCAGTGCAGCCGGGCACTTCATTAACCCACGTTCTCGTCACGCTGCGCGACAGCCGGCGGCAGGATCAGCGCTCCGCTGAGCAGCGACAAGGCGATTAAAAGGACAGACCGACCAAAGCCATTCAAAGCCATTTTAATGTGGCTCGCTCCGTTCCTTCTGGGCCGTCTGCGGGGAACAGCAAAAATGGTCCAACGAATGTTCGGCGTTGTTTGCAAGTTCTGAATAAAAAAAACAAAAAAATAACCGGAAAAAAATACGAGAAACGTGAAACAAAAGCGACGATGCATAACAGAGTACACGGTCCAGGACGAGGACAAGCGTCGGAAGGACAAGAATGAGAAGCCCAACAAGGAGGCGGATGCAGATGCTCTTGACGACGATGTGCCACGCGTGACAGCTGGACAATAACAATGTATGTGTGGTTGTTTTTGAGTGCAGTGCAAAAAAAAACCTTTATTTCCCTTTCAATCTAGGTTATACTAATATTTTTTAAAATAAAATACTGAAGCTATTTAGGCAAATTAATTTTTGTAAAGGTTCTAAAAGCAAGAATTAAAAGTTACTTCAAATATATCTATCAAAGCTGACATTTATTTGACACAAATTTTTACCCAAGTTTTGGCGTCTGTAAGGGTTTTTTCAAAGCCCTAGAATTTTTCTTCCCTCTACCTATTTTTTGTAGAATTTTTTTTTTACATTTATTTTTTGTATGTATTTTTGGAACCCGTGAGGAAAAGAACAAAAAATCATTTGTTTCTTGCCAGCTCAGCGCACGCTAAATTAATTCCTACCGCTGATGGCCGAACAAAAAGCGACCGCCAAAACGGAAGCGGAACTGTGCCCGAGATGTCAGCGAAGTCGTCACAAGTCTACAATTGTCGTGTTACGTCTGACAAACACATGCCCACGTGGCATGCCCCACGCCCCTTTAACCATCCGGCCCACTCATTCTGGGCAATTCTTCGCCCAGGTCGACTGTGATATATTGCCTAGCTAAGGATTCAAGGATTCCTTATGATGTATGAAGAATGTCAGTGGAAATTTTCCACAATTTAAATGAATTTGATGTCTAAGAAATCAACAAATAAAATGAGAATTGGGAGTTGGCAATATTACATTTTTCCCATTTGAAATATTTTGATGGAATATTCTTAAACATTCCTTAAAAAAGCTTTTCATTCTTTAGGCTTTCAACTCTCAATGTCACTCTTGAAAGGCAATATAATTATAAACATTGCAATTACTGATGAGCATAATTTTTTTTGTTACAATATTCTATTCTCAATCGAAAAAAATTAGTTCTTTTCAGAAAAATGTGTTTTGTAGCACACAGGTTCATCACAGCCGCATTTAGAACGGATGCCAGGGTGTGAAAATATAAAATTTCGCATTCGCTCGCTTCTTTTGAAATTGTACAACCCAAATACACAAAACAAAGACTTCAACTTGCGCACAACTGTCACTTTTGTTTCATCAAATGTCAACGCAACAACCGAAACAAAGCCACAAAACGACATTCGCCCTTCCACTGAACTCGCCCAGTCACACAAATATGGAGGACGAATGAAATTACAGCGAAGGCACATTTTTGTTGTTTGAGTTCGAGTATGAATGTAGTATGTTGAATGTTTTTGTACGTATCGCACAGTTGTGTGCGGCATGAACGATGGATGGTTTTTTAATTGCCATTTCAATTTTCGTGTTGCAACGCGTCGTTTGCCTATGCTTGGGCCACCTTCGACCCCACATTCGCCTTCGTTCTGGGCGGGCCTTGTCCTTTTTCACTCCTTTACCCAGCTTTGGTTCCAGTTCCTGTCTCTGTTCCTGTTCCTGTTTCAGGCAGTTGGCAGGCAGTCTTTTACCCTCCGGTTGGCTTTTAGTAGTTATGAGGAAAAATTCGATACTGCACACACGCCACGCAAGAATTGTTTGACAACCGCAGTCACAATTGAATTTGCTTTATTGCCGTTTGCAGCGTTTGGCTTTTATATTGATTTTGGCCAAGTTCTGCCTACCGGCTGACGTTCACAAAACCTCAGTCAGTTATCGGGCCAATTGACGTTTCATGCCAATGGCGAATGCGAATCCGAATGTCTCTATCAAGCTTTCCATCGCCCATATTAGTGTGCGTCGAACTTTCAAGGGCCACGCCCTCTGGCGTGTCTTTAATCATTAGGTGGAAAATTCCATACTACTGGCCACCCCCTCTACAAATGGCAATGTTTTGTGGGTCAAATACTGCTGCTAAATCAACTTCCGAGGCAGACGGAGCGAAAGAAATTCAAAAACGAAAAGTTCCCAGCCTGCAAAGTAATCAAGGCAAAGCAATCCCCACAATAGCTTGTGTTGGCCATCGTCCAGGCTAGACTTTCAGGTTTACAGAGGGATCTTTTTAAGTGGATATCCACTTGAACTTGTTCGAATGATTGCTGCTGCAAAAGCTGCATTATCTAAACGGGCCAACAGGTAAATGGATTTGAATCAGGCCATTTGAAGTTTTCAGCAAAGGGATTCGGCCAATTCATGCAACAATTTATTTGCTAAGGAATTTTCCTATTTCCTACACACACAGAACTTTTTTTTAATAATTTTAGTAGCTTTATTTAATACACCAATTAAATTATAGTTTCATAAGAAAATACATTTTAGTTGATTGCTTTTCTACTTAATGTGCTGCAACCATTTATTTTTTTACGAAAAATATACAATAATTCACATATTAACCTTAAAACTGCTGATATTCTCTGACTATATTCCGCACTATTTTAAATATACAGGCTTTAAAACTTAGACCAAGAAATAATGAACAGGATCAGCCTTTTTCCAGCACTGATGGAACCACCAGGCCTTGTGGCACAAAGTATCGCCCTCCGGGTGAATACAATCCTTCGAGGCATTGATCATCATGTTTCGGAGCTTTTCACCGGGAATAGCATTCAATAGCTTTTCCATGTGGACATCGCCGTTTTCATCAACAACATCGAATTCGTGAAAAAGACAGTTCATATAGCATTTGAGAGCTTCGTCCTCGTGAATTTGGCCATCGCTGAATTCCTTGATGGCCTCTGGTTAGTTTAGAAATTAGTTTATTATTTCAGCTCGGAAATCATATGACTCACCGTCTGTTACTCCTGTTTTGGGGGCACAGAGATCATGAAAATGCTGAGCCATTTTCAAAATAGCTGGCGGTGGCCACTGAATAAAATATACAATTTATGAATAGAGACATAATAAAATATTTCACACCTACCTCAGCATCTCGACGGGGAGCCTGGGCAGCCGCAGAACCAAGCAAAAATATCAGCACAGCCAGGTGCTTAATCATTTTGAAATTGCAATGAACAGACTGTGGTTTGAAGAAGGCCCTTTTATGAGATTGCCAGGGAGTCATTTTCAGTACACCATCCACATGACTGCCATTAGAAACGCATACTAATTGCAGGTTGCCATTTTGATATCAATTGAGAATGAATTCACCATTTGGTTGCACGCGAAACTGGGAAATGAATAAATGACAGCCCATACAGAGCGGCAATTGATTGCAAAATGCCAAATGGAGAACTGAAAACTGGAAACACACAAATTAAGCAATGATTGTATCTGACTGGAACCTGCAATTTTCAGAGTGTCATCCTCAACACGCTGGATTGGTTCATTCGGAACCGAGTTGTATTTTGTTGCCGCCCCAAATACTTTATTTTTGTGGGCGGTGCTGCACGCACACATTACGGTTGGGAAACATGTCATAAAAGTCAAATATCGCTCAGAGAAAAAATTTGGGCCAAATTTGATTCAAATTGCGTTTCTTTTGACACGTTGACATCAGCATATTTGACGTAGACAATAGTGAAATATTTGAAATGCTTAACCTAACTCAATTGCTTTGAACCTGGGCACTGAGTGTTGCGATCAATCAACAATTCAGATTTCAATTCCAAATATTAAATTTTCTCACAATTTAATATCTTTGAACTTCCTAAGACCTTTCCTTTCTAAAATTGAGTTGGTTTTTTACTCCATTTTGATTAAAAACCGACTTCTAATAGCTAAACTGCATTATAACTTGGAAGATTGCATTATTGCTTTACAGCATTATTATTATAGCAGAAGCCATGATTCGAGCATAAGTAGTTACGTTTTGACCAACCTATGATCTTAACTTGGTCACGATTGTAGTCGTGATTTAGTAAAAGAAATTCCTTTTATTAAATCGGTTGGAATTGCGTGCCAAAAATATTCACAAGTGACAGGCTTTCTTAAGTTACCTAAACTTTCTGTTAATTAAATGCTAATTGTCAAACTTCAATCTTTACTTGTTGGTGAATTGCCTCTTTCCCGTTTCTTTTTCCGTTTTGTATGGTTTTGTGGCAAATATATATTTGAGCCATAAACATCAATCAGCCATGAAATCAAAGCGATTTCTATGTGCTGCTCTAAAACTCATAAATGCAATCCATGGAACTCGTTACCCGTTGCATCTGCAACTGCATCCAGCAACATCAACATCAGTTGCAGTTGCCGTTGCCATAGGGTGGATGCGGAATATAATTATGGGAAAGCAGCTCGCTCGCAGATGGCTGGCAGCCACATATTAATTTTATTATGACGCCATTAATGCTTGTCGATGCATAAAATTATAGATGCTCTCTTTAGATAGCGCTAATTAAATAATTAAATATGCTTTAGGTCATTGCCAGTGAGTCGATTTATGAGCGCCATCGGTCAGGCGCGACAATTATGCAATTCCAGATGGCAAATATTGAATTTTTTTTTTTCAGTTCTTGTTTATTACTCGTCCCTCTTGTGTTGGACCTTTTGTGCCCCAAATATAGTTATACTAATAAGCCATAAAGCCATAAATCCTAAATAAGCTCTAGTGGATTCCAGTTTGTATTTCCTAATCTTCCCCAAAGTAATTCATTATTATCCGCTGCCAAGAATCTTCTGCTGCAATGCTGTCTCCTTGCTCTTGTTTTACTTTAAATCCTTGGAATTAATCCCAGATGCATCTTTCATTGATGTGCAAGAACACGGGGGTAAACATCTCTAAAATGCATTGGAATATTACATTTAAAAGAAAATGAAAATCTATGTTAAAGTCTTATAGTTATAATATAGTTATAGTTATAATATACAGATATAGCTTAAAATAAAACTGCAAATACTTACATTTAATGAATATTTTCACGTTGAAAAATTAATACTTTTCTTTTGAAAAATATTCATTTTGCAGTGCAGCTTCCCCTTTTCAATTTTGTAAAGATTAAAACATAAAATTCTAAAATTGTCAGAAGTTGTGACAAAACTAGGTGAGCTTGTTCATTCATTAATGCTTCTTAGCCCATTTTGCACATATTGAGAAAAATACATTTCAATTAGATTCTTAAGATTATTTTGGCAACATAATCTTTATAATATTTTAATCCGATATAGCTGTAGGAATACCCGAAATGGGTTGTAGACAAGAACGACTGACGGAACACGTGACATCGATAGGGCACACAAGGCAATGGGATGGAAAAGCAGAAGCTTAAGCAGCTGTAAGCTGGCCATCGATGCACGTGAATGGCAGGGATGCCAGCGACTTAGTGGCTCAGCGGCAATCACGTGCCAAAGCAAATTGAAAGACTTATGACCGCTGCCAAGTGGCTTTCATAACAGGAACCGGTTAAATTAACCTCCCGTAGTTGCCAATCAAATATCGCTCTCAGAGGCGACAAAGTGCATACCACGAAAGCAGGCGATCAATAATAAGCATACGCCACGTGGGACCTAAGCTCGAGATGTAGAGCGAGCACTCAAAAAAAGGCTTCAATATAAATGAAGTTATCTTTATTGCTCTTATTTTTTTGATAGAGAAATACCGTATTCTAAGCTTAAATAAAGACGTTTTAAAAAGTTTTCCCCCTCTTTGAAATAGTAGACATTTTGTTTTCAGTGAAGCATAGGAAAATGACCGAATGCCATGAAACAAAGGAAACTTAGGGCAACAAGTTAATAGCAATAACGACAAAGCAGCACAAACACAACACACGCACAGTGCCATTAAAAATAATGCTAGCCAAAACACCGCCACTGCCGCTCCTCCCCAAAATTCCTTGAGCACCATCATTTGTCGCACACGAAACGCGTTAATTATGGCCATTGCAGTTTTCCCCACGTTCCCAACTATTTTCCCACCCACAGCATTCATTAATTACTATGCAAGCTAAGCGCTCGGCAAAAGTTTTGGACAGGGCCTCTCGCCTACTTTGACATGCAAGCGCAAAGTGTCAAATTAATTTTTAATCGCTGCCACCCGAATGCTGCCAAATAATAGATTTAGATGGGGCAAGGGCAGTGCGTTGTAATTAAAGTTTTCGTCTGGCATCTGCCGTCCAGAATTTAATGCAAATTGCCAGCAAGAGGTCAACTCATTTAAGTTGACATGTGTGTGAGTGTGCATGTGAGAGGGTCTAGTCCTTGTTCTGTGCGTCCTTTGGGTACACGTGGAGTGTATTAAATTTCAGACAATTTTGAATTTGTGGCCCTTTTTTCGGGGAAGAAAGTTTTTGCTGTGATTGCAACTGTGATTGTGAAATACATGTGTCTTATTTTCATGTTTATAATTTATGATAACTTCTTAAAAATAATATATTTTTAAAGACTTGTTCCTGAATTTTCTATATTTTATGCCTTCTTGCCCCTTTTTTTCGCATTACTCGGTACCTTCAGGTCGAAAGATTCCCTTTCATGCTCTTACCACCCCCTTTGTTTGACTTTGGCTTAGTCGCTATCATCGCCAGACAGCAACACCATCAGCATCCTGTCAGCCACCCTAGGCCATAATAACACACTTTAATGCAGCGCCAAGCATCCGACAGCCATCTATTGGCATTTGACACTTGCAAATTAAACGCTCGCAGGCAGCTCCAGATCCACTACATGGAAGTGAATCCACGGACTGTAACATTGGCTACACAATTTATTGACACCTTATTTGAGAACGCACACAAAACGGCAGAACTCGTTTTGCGGTTTGCACATGCAATTTACATGTGTAATTTTTTGGGAGCGGCCGGGCATGAAAAGTTGCCGCTCATCGTCAGTTCGCCGGACCGCAGGACTAGGGCCCCCAAATGACAGCTGGTCGACAACTTCGTTAAACGAACTGCATTCTGGTCAGAGGGTACACACCAAACAACAATTGTCTGAAATAAAATGTTCTAATAATGTACCAGAGTATGCATGCCTCTGACATATTGGCTATAAGTTTGCTGTAAAATAAATTTTTCACAGTGTTTAGTTTGTCCGAGTTAGTGTGCAATGCATGGTCTCCTTTTTGCTGTTCGACATAATCGATTTACTGTAGGCAGCATTGTGGAACTCCGTTCTACGCATTTCATCAAAGGTCCTCCATCCACTGGAGAACACTTCTCCGGTTGTATAACCAGCTCCAATGAATTATAATTAATGATTGCGGCTTGAGCGGCGGCTTAGCATTTGAAATTTATAGCGGGGCCACTTGGAAATTGCCTGGGCACAATAAATTTAAATTAGTGCTAGGAGAGGCAAAATACACACAATAAATAACTGGGCAAGGTCAACGGTCCAAAAGATCCGAAGACTTCAGGCCATTTGAATTTAGTGGCGAATTTAATATTTTTATTGCCACTCATTGTTGCTTTGATTATTATTTATGCACAGCGGGCTAGAATTTTTTCTGCCATCTCCCCGAGTGTGTTTCCTGCAAAAACATGGCTCAAAGCCCGTCAAAGCTTTACCCACAACTTGCATCATTAACATATTCACAGTCTATTAATTTACGGAGAGCGTGTCGCAGTCGCCATTGCACTTCCACCGGCAGTCTCAAGTCGCCGAGCCATCATCAGCATCAACATGAAGCCCATTCTCGGTGGCTAGTTCACTCTCTGGGCACATAATTAGAAAGTTTTGCACTTAAATGCAAGTTGAGCATGCGGGCCACTCGAATGAAAGCATTAAGCCAAAGTGCAAGCCAAGCACACATTTGAAAATTGTGCTATAATAGCTGTGTATGAACCGGCAAGGGAAATGGAGCTTGGTCCGAAACTGCAGCTCGAACTGGGTCCCTTTTCCGCCGGAGATTTCTTCAAGTTATTAGTATAATGTATTTTTAACGTAGTACTAGAGAATAAGCATTAAATTCCACTATATTTTTCATATATTCTGTGTGTTTCCCTTTAAGCAGGAGGAATAATATTTCCAGTTGTTTAAAAAAAAAGCAAACAAGCTATACAACTCAGTGTTTTTGTTTTCCTTTTATAATCTGCTGTGTTTGCCAATATTTGGTATTGGGATTCAATGTTTGAACCTACAACATTCGCGTTTTCGATCGCCTCCAGGATAGTTAATAATTTGGTATTTATTGTCCATCAACCCTAGGGTAAATCCAAATTTGGCAAATATGTGCAATCAAATGTGCATATGCATTCGAAAATTTAGAGAAAATTGAAATTATTCACCATAGTTGCACTAACTGGATCGGGGGCGAGTGGTTCGCCTCATTCTGACCACTTTGCTCTCAAATTTACCGTTATGCATTTGGGCATTAAATTGCTGATAAATACACGAAATTGTATGTCATTAAAAATTAATTAAGAGCAAAATATACAAACGCATTCAATTCATGTGTGCTGGCCAAACAAAGTAAACTCAATTTATTTTTATTAAATGAAATGTCAAATGGCAACAAGCGACCTCTCCGCACCATGACTACCTCTCAGAAATCGCAGTTTTTTTTATATTCAAATATAAATATGCATAAAAATTCATTTAACACTTGGCCACTCTCAAATTTGATACGCTAAACTGAACTGGGAAGAACGTTTAAAAGTGTCCCTGCTCAGGATTGTCATTGATATTCATGAGCTTGGGGCGTTTGAACTTGACAGTGATTAAGATTTGGCCAGCTACCCTCTGCTGGCGGAGAAAGGCTTCTGGCATTTTCTTTACAAATGTAAATTAGACCGCCGTTTTTTTTTTGTTCTCCTCGCCCAGATATTTTAATTTAGTCTGTAAAAATGACACGGCCGCAAACAAAAAGCAAAAGGCGAACAGTAGGAGGGCAAAACGGCCAGCTGGAGCTGCGTTGTCCTTTTGTTTTCCGTAAACGTTACCATCTTGCTGGTGTCCTTTTTTTCATTTTCATACTCTAAGCAAACGGATATCATAATTTTATTGTGCAGGTTGCAAGGGACTCCTACAAGAAATTTATTAAAGTTCAGACAAGCAAGGCTTATTTTTTTCGAATTTTTATAAACGTATCCATACATAACGCTATATTATATTCCTTGGAAAATCCCAGGAAAATCATAAGATATTTTCATGAAACTAAATATTTCATAAATTTCACAGGTAACATTGTAGAATATTGTATTTACTGAAGGGATCACTGTCTTATTTGAAACGTATTGTTTCGCTTCATGAATCTTTTTTAAAGATTTCTTTTTTAAGGACACATTTTCAGAGTATTTAAAACCGCACATCCCGCTGGCGTTTTTGCTCCAGTATTTTGCGGCGTTGATTCCGCCAGTCAAAACGGTGGTTACATCAAAAGGGTTGACCCACGCGCTCGAAGCGGGCCGCAGCTATGGAAATTTTTTCCGTGGTCCTTTGTCCACCCTCCTGTCGAATTTCTATGCTAAAATGTCAGGCAAAAAGCGGAATGAAACCAAATAAATGCAAACGATGTCAATTTAATGGTCGCTGTTGCTGTTGCGGCTGCTTCTGGCCGAGCTTCTAAGCTAGGTAATGTGTAATGTCTTTTTGAAAATCATGGGCCTCCGCTCCCGCCAGGCTCTCTCGACCTATAAAGTTTTTTTTTGGTATCAGAATTCTGCAGCTAGCTTGGTAGATACTCCGAAAAAAAACAAAACAAAAAATAGACGAAAAGTTGATGCTGCAACGGACAGGGAAAAGTAAACTTTAATTATAGCTGGGCAGAAATTTTCTAATGAATGCCTTGCTGCTGCTACTGGTGCTGCTGCTTGCCCTGCTGCGTTTTCTATTTGCTCACTTCCACTACTCGCATTATTTATTTTTATTTTCGTGCTCAGTCTCCCCTCAGTCCGGCAGCCTTATTAAAACTTTCTGTCAACTTGCAACTTGCAAGGCGCTCGCTTTCGTACTTTTTCGGGCTTAAAGCCGGCCCTCCGCTCATCTGTTGCCATAGTAATATGCTCTATCCCGACGCAGAAATGTATGCTCCAAAATTTATTCGGCTTTTCATGACAACACCCAAAAATAAAAAAAGCCGCTATTTAATTAGATCTAAACGCTGGGCGGACTATCTAATGTGGGCTGTTATCCTATTTGCCTATATTTTTAATGCAATTTGTCCTAAGAAGTTGTTTTTTCGACGTTGCCAGGCCAGGAATTGTTTAATTAAAAGTTTTGTGCTGCCAGTCGCAAAAAATAAGCAAAAGATGTTGGCCTTGTTTTTTATTGTGCTCGCTTTCAGTTTCATTTAGGTCGCCCCACTTTCTTCTGGGCACTTTAAGCATTTCCATGCAAGCGCCAAAAATGTTTTCATTAATTAAACGCCAAGCATCTCGGCCATCAGTTGACTAATATTATTATTAAATGCCTTTCCATTGAGCTTTTGTCCGCATTTTGTGATTTGATGGCAGAGCGGGGGGAAGCAATTCAAGTTGAAAGTTCCCCAATTGTAATTAAATAAATACGCAACGCCCAGTGCCCCAGCATGGCTTTGAATGTGCATTATAATTATGCCTACTTAAGGTTACATCAAAGCCAGTTTCAAAGATGCTGCGCATAACAATGTGCCTGCCAAAGTGATTTTAATTACCAAATTAGCAATTAATAATAGGCAAAACAGCCGCTGCGAAAATAGCTCAGGGGAGTGAATTATTTGAATGGGGTCAGATTGAAAAGTTTGCCAGAACTGTCGTTAAGAGATATTTATAGAGTGAGCTTAGGTGGCCTAATCCCCAACATTCAACTGGCGACAAATCAATACCTGATGACTGATGTAAAAAAAATAGGAACAGGCTCCCTTTACCTGTGATTGGATTTACCGAAAAAAAAAGAAAATGGTTCACAGTCTCAGTTTCAGTCACATCGTCACTTTTCACTCCGTTTTGCAGTTGCAGACAAAAGGCTAGAAAAATATTTGCTTAAATTTGTTTGCAGCCCAGTCCCTCAGAAAGGTTTGAAAATTTCAGTTGGCAATTAAAACGCAAAGAGAACGCCACTTGAAGTCTCTGTAAAACCAATCAAAAAATACCATATCAATGCGAACATGAAAGGAGGGCGTTTTTGGTGGCACTGCTTGTTGGCAATAGTGGATTGTTGGGTGGTCCTTGGTGGCAAACACTGATAATAGTAAAAGTTCAGGCAGGACACCCACAGCCACATACTTTCGATACACTCTCAGGTAAAAACCAAAAGCAGACTGGCCACTGTGGAAACTTTTTGCTGCAAAGGGTTGACACCCATTTGAGGTTCGTTTTAGAATATTCCGCGAAACCAATAGATAGAATCTAGATGGAGTACAGAGAAAATAGATGGACCTGTTTACTCGTATTCCAAGACTAGTAATTTCCTAATTGAGATCGATCGTTTGGACAACTTATTTTTAGATCATGTTTATTAAAAAACTACACATATTTTAAAAATATTTGAATGAAAATTAACTATTTTTTAAGTGTAAAGTTGGACATTACAGAGACGTGCACACAAACAAATTAGCAAAAGGAGAAACCCAAAAAGAAAACAAGCGCAAATAAACCTCTGTGGGCAAAATGTCCGACCGTCTCCATTTCTATTTTTTGTGTTCTTTTCCTGGGGATGGTCCGGGCTTGGAGTCAGAGGCGGCTGCAAATGTGCCAAAGTTAATTAAGATCGAAATCAATATTGGCCCTTTAGCTAAAAGCATCAAACAATCCCAACATGCCCTGTCGGGCCTTTCCATTCCATTTCTAATGCGCCCCGGTGGGCGTCACCCACGCACCAAAAACAAAAACAAAACGAATGTGTCAAAGTGTGGCAGGGCAAAAGTTCGGAATTCAGTTGAACCGTACTTCACCGGACACACTAACAAAATAATTTAAGATATTTTGTGTTTGCTAATCCGAATTGCCCTTAACTTGGCCATGGTTAACACATTGCCGCATCTTTGATTTGGTGTCTAGTCACTGGTTGCGACCCCGAGTAAGTAAAGTATGTAATTTAATTTGCCTAAACTTGGATACTTTCATGTTATCCGGCCAAATGGAATGTCTCTTTTATGCCCAGTCCACGCCTCGTGCTCCCATTGTAATTAAATGACGAGCTTTTCCAGCCCAAAGTGCGAAACTAGCACCAAAATTCTCCTACGAAACTATGCCAGAAAATGGAGCAGAATGGACCAAAATGAAATCTGTGTCGTTGCGAAACTTTCCTTTTGTGAGTGCTGCATAAAGAAATAGTTCAAAAGATTCATTACAAGTGGAATCAAACCAATATTAACTGCTTGCCCCTTCCCTAACCTAAAAACCCCAAGAAAATGGATGAAACTTGTGGCAAGCAATCTGTTCTGCTCTATATTAACTGTTATTTATGGACTTTTATTCCCAAAGTTGAGTGAGTAAGTGCAATCCTCCAATAATGAAAAAGTGCAAAAATTTATTAGCCGAAATCAAAACTCTTTTGAAATAGTTATCTTATCCGAGCCCAGCAAAACCAGTTTATTTAGATGCCAATGAGTAACAGATATTCCAATTGATGATAGTCAGTTTAAAAATAGTAGAGCACTTTGAAAAGTCAATTTAAACAGACAATTAAAAAGCCTGATCTTTCGATTCTGGTCCTTATCGTGGCCATTACATCCAACACTCACTATCTCGCTTAACCATAAATTATTGCAATAACATGTGTAAAATCTGTACAATCTACTTAGTAAATGCACATAAATCGGCGATTTGTAGCTGTGGCCAGAGTGAGAATTAAAATCGTGTATCGGAAAAAACGCGAATATTAACATAATCCCTGTGATAATTGAAAAACACATTTGTGGCCACGTTACATTTTTTGAACAAACCGATTCTGGTTATTGAGAAGCACCGATTTGGCGGATCTGTTATTGCAATTTAATCGCCACTGAGCCGGGCATTAAGTTTTTGGCCATCGTTACGATAAGCGACCTGGCCAACCGGACGCTTTGTGTTGGCCCATAGATAAGCTGCTGCCAGCATTATTTCGCTGGTTCATTTTCAATGCCGCAGGTGCAGCCGAACGTCTTCCTTCCACTCTAATGCATCCCGCGAATCAAAACGAATTGCCTGGCATAATTGTAGCACAAAGTTGCTGTGAGAACGCTTCTGCTTAAAGCCACCGATTCTAGGGGTCGATATAATTGGGGCAGGTGGCTGAAAGCCATAAAATGCCCGATGTACAGAAAGTCCAACTTGGCCAAGTCTGACTGCATCAGCTTCGTATTTCAGCCGTGCAGAGCCCGAAATAAAATTAAAAGTTTGTGTGTGCACAATGGGCTCCCAGCACCACCCACTTGGCTGGCCAAATGCATAAAATTTGATATTTTATTTGGAGCCTCGAGTCACTCGCCCTGCATTGCCAGAACGTTCCTCGTCCCTGTTTGGACTCCAGAACCTTTCTCCAGCTCCTCCTCCGATTGCCACAATCTGTGTCCTGGCCTCTGGGTTGTCGTCGTGTCCCGTGACAATTGCAACCGGAAACGCGCATAAATGTTGGCAACTAACTCGATTTTTTACCCACACCACTGTTGCTTTAGAGCTGCTGCTGTAAAATATGGCATCAACATTGTTGAAACTCGAGTGGAATAAGGAATTTCGCTTCCTATGCTACTTGGTCTATATTCGAATAATTTTAAAGCTTTATAACAGTATAANTATATATTTCTATAATATATAAATAAATTTTTGTTCAGTTTTGACCAAATCAGACTACACATTGCAGGGAGCACAATAAACGCTTAAGGGGGATGTCGGGGTCTATAGTTTTGAGTCCATTTTTCAACTTTTAGCATGATATTTTGCTTGGGGTTCTCGCCTTACCAACGCCCGAACATAAAGACTAAAATCGAGCATTGTAATGTTGAATTTATTTTCAGGGTTAATTGGGCAAAGCGTTACTCATACGCCAGCGAGACCATAAAAAGGCACTGCAATTAAGCGAGGCAACCAGTTCATTAAAATGGCTGAATGGGCATAATTTTCAAATTAAAATTCAAAAGTTTGCCAGCCCAAATAATGAAGCCGTTCCACAATCTGTTGCCAATAGTCAAAAAGTCATAAATTTCGAATGCAACAACAACAGAGGCCCGAGCAAAAACGTATGGCCACCGTACCCGTGAAAAGTGTTGAAAGGGGCATGGCAAGAAATTTGTCGTTGCCGTTTGTCGACTCGGAAAATTACTTTCAAATACACCCATACAATGTTGTTTTTGCAGTGGGATTGGAAATGGGAACGAGAATGGGTGGGGTGTGCTGCCAATAATAATAATAATCATAACGAAGAAGCAGCAAAAGCATCGGCAACTTCACGCCGAAAGTGGCAAAAACATTTCAATGATGGTGCGACTGTGACTGCTTCATCGTTCCTCTGGCTCCTGCTCCTGCTTCTGCTCCCGCTACTGCTCCTTCTGCTGCTGCAATAATTTTCGAATTTTCATTTGCCGTTGCGCCTCCAAAAACACAGCACAGATGTTGCTTTCTGTCGTTGGATCTACGGAAATATAGTCCTTACCCCTCGACCCGCCAATCTCTGAAACATCGACAAAGGCAACGGTAACGGCCATAGCAATCGCAATTCAAACACCCAGCGCAGCACACACAATTGAAAAGCTATTTTTCTTCTTTTTTTTCATCCGTAAATTATGTGCCAGAAATTGGACGTTTTGGGTTCTCGGATGTCGACTGCCCCTCATTGTATCGAGAGTTCAGTTCACTTCAGCCCAGCTCAGGTTCCATAATTATGTGGGCCCCTGGTCGCCGGGATAATTTGTTTGTTATGTAAGTTGGCTTAGGTAAGCAGCATTGTTGGCACTCCGTCAACAGCTGCAGGGAATTAATTGGTTATACTTGAGCCGCCTCGTATTTGATGCCCAATGGGCGTAAATTGAGTCCACCTGACCTGCCCACGTGTATTTGAACTAGATAATGAACGTCATCTTATGCAGATCCGTGTCAGGTTTAATAAGCCTTCTTGTTACCTAAATACCTGTTTTTTAATAAAACTTTGGAACTTGGTCCCAATTAATAAATCAATTACCCAACTATCTAAAAATCATTAAAAAACGGTTGATGTACAATCGATTGCTTAAGGTATTCCTCTTGAAAATCGGATAAGTATTGGCAAAGATATGGCCTTCCCTGGGAGCTTTATTGTCCTTCACAAGCATTTTCCGCATTTTGAAGGGTATCCCCCCTAAAAAATGATGAAAAATCTAAAAAACATTTTGATCCTGGATTTTTATGCAGATTGATGGAGAATCGATCTACAAATCGATTAAGGTATTCCTCTTCAGAATCGGATAAATATTGGCAAACATATGGCCTTCACTGGGAGCTTTATTGTCCTTCACAAGCATTTTCCGCATTTTGAAGGGTATCCCCCACAAAAATTGATAAAAAATCTAAAAAATATTTTGTTCCTGGATTTTGATGCAGATTGGTGGATGCAGATTGGTGGATGCAGATCCTCTTCAGAATCGGATAACTATTGGCAAAGATATGGCCTTTGCTGGGAGCGATATTGTCCTTCACAAGCATTTTCCGCATTTTGAAGGGTATTCCCCACAAAAATTGATAAAAAATCTAAAAAATATTTTGTTTCTGGATTTTGATGCAGATTGATGGAGAATCGATCTACTAATCGTTTAAGGTACTCCGTTTAGAAATCGGATGAGTATTGGCAAAGATATGGCCTTCGCTGGGAGCTTAATTGTCCTTTTCATGCATTTTCCACATTCTGAAGGGGATCCCCCACAAAAGTTGATAAAAAATCTAAAAAATTTTTTGTTCCTGGATTTTGATGCAGATTGATGGAGAATCGATCTAAAAATCGATTAAGGTACTCCGCTTGAGAATTGAATGAGTATTGGCAAAGATATGGCCTTCGCTGGGAGCCAAATTGTCCTTTTCATGTATTTCCCACATTCTGAAGGGGAACCCCCACAAAAGTTGAGAAAAAATCTAAAAAATATTTTGTTCCTGGATTTTGATGCAGATTGATGGAGAATCGATCTACAAATCGATTAAGGTACTCCGCTTGAGAATCGAATGAGTATTGGCAAAGATATGGCCTTCGCTGGGAGCCAAATTGTCCTTTTCATGTATTTTCCACATTCTGAAGGGGAACCCCCACAAAAGTTGAGAAAAAATCTAAAAAATATTTTGTTCCTGGATTTTGATGCAGATTGATGGAGAATCGATCTACAAATCGATTAAGGTACTCCGCTTGAGAATTGAATGAGTATTGGCAAAGATATGGCCTTCGCTGGGAGCCAAATTGTCCTTTTCATGCATTTTCCACATTCTGAAGGGGATCCCCCACAAAAGTTGAGAAAAAATCTAAAAAATATTTTGTTCCTGGATTTTGACGCAGATTGATGGAGAATCGATCTACTAATCGTTTAAGGTACCCCGTTTAGAAATCGGATGAGTATTGGCAAAGATATGGCCTTCGCTGGGAGCTTAATTGTCCTTTTCATGCATTTTCCACATTCTGAAGGGGATCCCCCACAAGAGTTGATAAAAAATCTAAAAAATTTTTTGTTCCTGGATTTTGATGCAGATTGATGGAGAATCGATCTACAAATCGATTAAGGCCTTTGCTGGGAGCGATATTGTCCTTCACAAGCATTTTCCGCATTTTGAAGGGTATTCCCCACAAAAATTGATAAAAAATCTAAAAAATATTTTGTTTCTGGATTTTGATGCAGATTGATGGAGAATCGATCTACTAATCGTTTAAGGTACTCCGCTTGAGAATTGAATGAGTATTTTTGAGGATTTTGATGCAGATTGGTGGAGAATCGATCTACAAATCGATTAAGGTACTCCGCTTGAGAATTGAATGAGTATTGGCAAAGATATGGCCTTCGCTGGGAGCCAAATTGTCCTTTTCATGCATTTTCCGCATTCTGAAGGGGATCCCCCACAAAAGTTGAGAAAAAATCTAAAAAATATTTTGTTCCTGGATTTTGACGCAGATTGATGGAGAATCGATCTACTAATCGTTTAAGGTACCCCGTTTAGAAATCGGATGAGTATTGGCAAAGATATGGCCTTCGCTGGGAGCTTAATTGTCCTTTTCATGCATTTTCCACATTCTGAAGGGGATCCCCCACAAAAGTTGATAAAAAATCTAAAAAATTTTTTGTTCCTGGATTTTGATGCAGATTGATGGAGAATCGATCTACAAATCGATTAAGGTACTCCGCTTGAGAATTGAATGAGTATTGGCAAAGATATGGCCTTCGCTGGGAGCCAAATTGTCCTTTTCATGTATTTTCCGCATTCTGAAGGGGATCCCCCACAAAAGTTGAGAAAAAATCTAAAAAATATTTTGTTCCTGGATTTTGACGCAGATTGATGGAGAATCGATCTACTAATCGTTTAAGGTACTCCGTTTAGAAATCGGATGAGTATTGGCAAAGATATGGCCTTCGCTGGGAGCTTAATTGTCCTTTTCATGCATTTTCCACATTCTGAAGGGGATCCCCCACAAAAGTTGATAAAAAATCTAAAAAAATTTTTGTTCCTGGATTTTGATGCAGATTGATGGAGAATCGATCTACAAATCGATTAAGGTACTCCGCTTGAGAATTGAATGAGTATTGGCAAAGATATGGCCTTCGCTGGGAGCCAAATTGTCCTTTTCATGTATTTTCCACATTCTGAAGGGGAACCCCCACAAAAATTGATAAAAAATCTAAAAAATATTTTGTTCCTGGATTTTGATGCAGATTGATGGAGAATCGATCTACCAATCGTTTGAGGTATTCCTCTTCAGAATCGGATAACTATTGGCAAAGATATGGCCTTTGCTGGGAGCGATATTGTCCTTCACAAGCATTTTCCGCATTTTGAAGGGTATTCCCCACAATAATTGATAAAAAATCTAAAAAATATTTTGTTTCTGGATTTTGATGCAGATTGATGGAGAATCGATCTACTAATCGTTTAAGGTACTCCGTTTAGAAATCGGATGAGTATTGGCAAAGATATGGCCTTCGCTGGGAGCCAAATTGTCCTTTTCATGTATTTTCCACATTCTGAAGGGGAACCCCCACAAAAGTTGAGAAAAAATCTAAAAAATATTTTGTTCCTGGATTTTGATGCAGATTGATGGAGAATCGATCTACAAATCGATTAAGGTACTCCGCTTGAGAATTGAATGAGTATTGGCAAAGATATGGCCAAATGGCTGGGAGCCAAATTGTCCTTTTCATGTATTTTCCACATTCTGAAGGGGAACCCCCACAAAAATTGAGAAAAAATCTAAAAAATATTTTGTTCCTGGATTTTGATGCAGATTGATGGAGAATCGATCTACCAATCGTTTAAGGTACTCCGCTTAAGAATCAGATAAGTATTCGCAAAGATATGGGCTTCGCTGGGAGTCAAATTGTCCTTTTCATGCATTTTCCACCTTCTGAAGGGTATCCCCCACAAAAATTGATAAAAAATCTAAAAAATATTTTGTTCCTGGATTTTGATGCAGATTGATGGAGAATCGATCTACAAATCGTTTAAGATACTCCGTTTAGGAATCGGATGAGTTTTGGCAAAGATATGGCTATCGCTGGGAGCTTAATTGTCCTTTTCATGCATTTTCCACATTCTGAAGGGGATCCCCCACAAAAAATGATAAAAAATCTAAAACATATTTTGTTCCTGGATTTTGATGCAGATTGATGGAGAATCGATCTACCAATCGTTTAAGGTACTCCGCTTAAGAATCAGATAAGTATTCGCAAAGATATGGGCTTCGCTGGGAGTCAAATTGTCCTTTTCATGCATTTTCCACCTTCTGAAGGGTATCCCCACAAAAATTGATAAAAAATCTAAAAAATATTTTGTTCCTGGATTTTGATGCAGATTGATGGAGAATCGATCTACAATTCGTTTAAGATACTCCGTTTAGGAATCGGATGAGTTTTGGCAAAGATATGGCTATCGGTGGGAGCTTTATTATCCTTTTCATGCATTTTCCACATTCTGAAGGGGATCCCCCACAAAAGTTGAGAAAAAATCTAAAAAATATTTTGTTCCTGGATTTGGATGCAGACTGATGGAGAATCGATCGTCAAATCGTATAAGGTACTCCGCTTAAGAATCAGATGAGTATTCGCAATGATATGGGCTTCGCTGGGAATGCGAATTTCCATGCATTTTCCACATTCTGAAGGGGATCCCCCACAAAAGTTGAGAAAAAATCTAAAAAATATTTCGTTCCTGGATTTACGTTGAGAATTAATCTACAAATCGGTTAAGGTATTCCGCTCAAGAAGCGGATGATTATTGACAGAGATACGAATATTTATTGGAAAAGTTATCGCTATGGGGAAAGTGGGACTTTATGGACTTACATACACATATGCTTTCTCACATGGTTATATTTAAATAAATATACTTTAAAAATTAAGTAATTCGGATCCTGGATTTATAAATAAAATTAGTCTTTGAAACCAACGTTATCTGTTTTTTTACCCGTAAGTTAATGTAAAGCAATGTTCAATAGTAACGTTAATGTTTACTACTTGGCAACATGATTTGCAAAGTTTATCTAAGATATTTGACTCCATTTTGAAAAAATCTTTGGAAGAAAACTAGGATCAGCCAGTCATCAATTAGTTACTGGGCTATTTGTTTTCGGTTAACTTTTCCTTGCCGCTTTCTTCGTTTTTTTCATCCTCGAGGTACACTCTCCATTGTCATATTTATTTTCAATTATAACGCATGCCACTTTGTAATGGTCTTTTATTATTTGCACTGAATATTTTCTTATATTTGTGGAGGGCTTTTCTTCCTGTTTTCGCTCCTGTTGTTGTTATTTTCTCTTCTTCCTTTATTACATGCCAAACATTTTTCATATTTTCCGCATTACTTGCATTTATATACAAGCGTCAGACTGGCTCACACACAAACAAACACACACACACAATGTTATCTCTCTGCTTCCGGCTGAAAGAATTTTCTTAGCCCACTACTCCCGCCCGCTCTTTCTCTTTTCCTCAATGAGCTAAATCGTGACCACCAAGTTGTCTTGGAAAATGGTCAAAAAAAATAAATGGATGATTGAATGAAAACCCCGCCAGCTGGCAAGAGGAAAAACTCTTTATATATTCGTATGTATGAACAAAAAGTGACCGGCAAAAGTCCAAGTCATCCGAGTCTTTAAAGCCAATGGCGGCCGCCAATTTCCGGCTCTGCAGTTTCCTCCTCCGTGTTGCCTTCCTCCGATTCAGATACTTTTGGTCCGGCATCTTGTACTTGTACTTTTTTGGCAGACTGATGCAACGTCTTGCATTCATTGGCCATAAGCTTGCAATTTGTGTGTGCCCTGCTTAAAGTTCACTCCAAGTTGGTTGGCCCAATTTGGCGGCCGCTCCTTCTGCTCCAAATCCAGTTGGAGCTGCTTTATTAAATTTTCGGCCAAGCCCCAGCCCCAGCCCTAGTCCGCATCCGAATCCGTATCCGAATCGGAGGTCCGAGCCCCGACTTGAAGTCAATTGCGGCGCTAAATTTTAGTTGCTCCAATTTCGCAATAGCAGACTGCGAAAAAAAGCTGAAGCCTTTTCGTAAGGAGGGTGTGGGGTGGCCAAGGAGAGACAAGCCAGAGTCCGCGGCCATTAAAATGCTTGTTTTCGCTGGCCTTATTATTACATACATATTTTCTTTTTTGCTCCCTGTCATCTTGTTTCATAGCCACATTCCTTCCACGAAAACTGAAAGAAATTGTCTTACCATTTTAATAAACATAATAATAGAAAATATAACAAATTAAAAATAAAGAATAGGCACTACTCAAGCAATGAATGCCATATTCTTATTTTATTAAAAATGTATAATTGATTTTGATTTGAGCGCACAGGTTTTACAATTAAGAAAATTATTTGGGTAGATGGCTTTTAGTTTATGTCTAAAAATAAAGACACTCAAAATTTAAATAATTCTAAATACATTTTTTAACATTTTTCCTTGAGTGCACCCAGACAAGCAGTCTGCAACGCGTCTTCTGGGATAATTGAAATTGTTTGCACAATTTTACACTCCAAAGGCTAATGGAGTAGTCGACCGAGTCGACTGACTGGGTGTTGCCTAACTGAGGCGAGGCCATCCGACCAACCAGCCAACCGTCCTGCGACCTCCAACATCCCAACCCGGCAAGCCAAAAGCCAGGCAACCAAGCCCGTCGAGCCAGTCAAGCAGATCCAGTGGCTTCTGCTTGCTAACTGGAGGCCATTCTGAGATCTGAGAGCTGAGAGCTGGAAGCTCTGAGCTCCAAGCCAGAGCGGGCGGAATCTCGAGCACCACAAAGCAAAACGCTATGCCAAAGCCACCGCCCGGGGGCTGCACCGCCAGAAGTTGCTGCCAATGAAATGTTAAGCAAATTGAATTTCTGCATAACAAATTGCAATGCAGATAATTTGTGTTAGATAACAAAGAAAATCTGAGCAAGGCCGCAAAGCGGGTGAATCAAACAAATTAAATAATTCAAACTTTACTGACCTTGCCGGCTAGAATTTCAAGTATTTTGAGAACGAGGAGAAGCCTGAAGGCTTCTGAAGACGTAAGCACCAATTTGAAGAATATTTTGAGAATGATATAAATATTTTTATTACTAGTTAAATCATTTAGAGGTAAGCTTTTATATTTTAATTTCTTTGTACATTTTCTCATGCGGATGACCAATATTTCTTGATTTCAAATTAATAAAAGAATAAAGGGGATTACTTCAAATTAAAGACCTAGACCCAAGCCAAGCAAGGGTTAATTAGCTGCGGTTCACTCGGCACTCGTACTGTGGCTTGACATCTCCAATAGGTCGGACAGGTGTGTACACACGTGCCAGGGAATCTCATCCGTCCGTCTGTGGGTCTGCCCTCTGATTGGAATGCAATTACAATTGTAATTACAATTTTTACCAACTTGGCCTTGGCCCGAACACGAGCTTGTGAGCCGGCGCTGGCGCTGGCCCCCTGACAGACAGCCGGTTCAGTGGCAGCAGGGCGAAAGAAGAAAGGAGAAAGAAAGCCATTTGCATATTAGAAGTGTTTTTCACACCTCAGGAAAACCCACATACCCCGTTGAGTGCGCCCCCCGTTTGCTGTTTATTGTTTGTGAACGCACGCATAACGCCTGCAAATAAAAGAAGAAATTACAGCTCATTAGAAAAATGAAACAAAAATGCAAATAAAACGAATGCAGGGAAAGGGCTCGAAAGGAAAAGGAAAAGGCAACAGGAGAAGTAAAAGCAAACAGCAGGAGGGCAACAAAAAGGATTCTGCCAAGGCAGTGGCACCAACAAATCACTTAAAGAAAGGGTTCTCATTTGAATTTTGAAATAAAAAGACACAAAGTCTCAGTTACCTTTAAACACTAATTTAAATATATTTTATTTATTTTTTAAATACAAGAATCAGTTTTTATTTTCACAAGACTGATGTTTTAGTGTAATAGCCACAGAAGTAGCAGCAACAACAGGATGTGCCAAGGCAGACGACGAGTGAAAAATGTAAATAAAATATTGCACGGGTGGTGGGCTGAGCTGGGTGAAGTGCGGCAGGAGGCGAAGGAGGCGCAGGAGCACAGGACCACTTGAACACGTTGTGAAGAAGTGTGGCTTGCTGTTTGCACACACAGCTCGCATACATTTACGGGCCTGTTAGTATGTTTCTGGGCCCGGGTGTGGGTGTGTCTGGCCGGACTCGCAGCAGCATCAGCCAGGACACATTATGCGTCGTTTAAATAGCAATAAATCTTGCATAAAAACACGCGTCCAGCAACAATGGAGCTCCGAAGGACAGACCACTTGACTGCAACTTTAATATGGAAAATCAGTTGGCTAACGACATTGCCAAAAGAAACCCAAAAGAAACCCCAAAGTTGTTGGGGGATATTTGCAAAGCTAATTTAGCAGCAAGCTGGATTTTTGGGTGCACTTCAGAAAAAGTAGATTCTAAAAGTAAAAATATACTCCTTAAACACCTTTATTTGAAGAGTTGTACTCATCTTTACTTTTTCTCATTGATCAGTAATAGAATATGATATTATATAATTCTTAGTTTAAAGACTGATGATAAAGACTTATAATTTTTTGATGTTTGGTAAAAACCTTTTTGGGGGGAAAATGACATAATACGGGTCATCAAGCCATTGGGTGCGCTCCATTAAAAGTTGAGCGAGAATGAAGTTGACCAAAGTCATCGGTGAGTCAAATTGAATTTTGCCCCAAGGCGCCGTCGCTGGCATCAATATTGACTCAAAGGGATCAGCGCTAAATGCTGCACGCACCGTCAACGCCATCCATCTTACTTAATGTCAGCTGCAGTGCCACCCCGCTGCTCCGGGGGCGACCAGCATCCGCATCCGTATCCTTGATAGCACAGGCAGGAGCAGGACCAGTAACGGCAGCAGCAGCAGGCGGAACCCCAGCACTTTCCTCATTATGCGATGACAAAACAACAACTATTAAGCGAAGGAGCAGCAGCAGCAGCAGGAGCAGGAGCTGGAGAACAAGTAGCAGCGGTCGCACTTTTATGATTTGCTAACGACATAAGCTACGCGTCCTGGCGTTGCCTGTTTAAAAATCAATTTCATCGCCGCATGCAGTCCCTGCATTCTCCGGCCTTTGCCTTTGCCTTTGCTCTGGCCCTCATCTGCTCCACCTTGGGAGCAGCAAAAGCAGCAGGATCGGCCGCCTCGTGCCTTCTGTTTATATTCCTGTCAGGCTGCGACAACGACAACGCCTCATACGCCCCGTGTACACACGGCGAAAGCCAATAGACGTCAGAATGATGGGAACAGGCTTCAGCAGCCATCACGCAGCATCATCGCACATCGTCCGTTACCCATTCCACATTTCCCAGATTCCTTTCCGCCTTTGTCGTACACTTTAAGAAATTCAAGTACTAAGTTTAATTGGACTCTAAGTGGGTTTCGATTTCCCACGATACTCACTACTCTCTGATAATTATATTTAATTGCTATACTACCAATTTATTCATTCATTAATGGCAAAGCCCAGTGATCCCTTTGACAGTCTATATTTTTATTGTGTAGCCCCAAAACGGGCTCATCCTTTGTTTCTGCCGGCAGCCGGCGTGCGTCAGGTGTGCCATTTTAATAAATTATGCAGCCTGCTAAATGCTTAAACAATTGAATTTTGTATTTACATAATATGTAATGTGCTGCGACATCATTATGCAGACATCGGGCTTGCACCATGGACACGGAATAAGGGAACGGCATGCGGCAGGCCTCCACCCGCACATTATTGAATTATGCGCCGTGCCGAGAGTGGCGGCCCAGAAATATGACACAAATTGTTGCAAGTTTTCGGGCCAAACTAAATAGCATAGGATGAACTCTCTATCTCTATGGGGCAGTCGACCTCGTTCCCTTTCAGGACGACAAATTTAATTTGACGTTTGAGAGGTCGGGGTAAACTTTATTAATTATTTGGGGTCTTTAATAATTTGTGTGCGTATTTGAAGGACTTTAAGCGAAGAGGTCGATGGGGGAATCCTTTGTCATTTTTCGGTTTTTATTGCATCCGAAGTTTTAACCTTTCAAGGAGTCAGCTCGTGTCAGATTTATTTACGAGTTTGTATATTTGAGGGTTTGAAAAATTCGCCAAAATTAAATCATACGTAGAGAATTCTCCATATTTTATTACAACTCGTATAGTTTATATTGCCCGCATGAACGTACGTATGTCTGCGAGTATCTTTAGGCACTTATTTTTGGGATTTCATGAGCCCCGTTTTATATTACGCATACGCCACTTGGGCCGACACGTAGGCTGCGCCGACGAGAGCCGCCCGAACACATGCACGCCCAAGTGCCTAATTACGGACATGTGTCGGGGCATCACCCTCCGCTGCCCCGCGGGGATCGGGGGAGGATCGAGAGGGGATTGCGTGGCGTCTAATCAAAACTTTTATTTGCATGAAATTAAATTCAAGCAATTGCACTTAATTTGCCAAACAGGCAGCTATGGTAAATAAACAGACAGCGTGGGCCACGGCAACCGTTGAGGAGGAGAGTTGGGTGTGAGATGGGTAGGATGGGGCGGAGGCCCAGGAAAACCGAAATTAAAAATCAAGCAAGCGTAGGCCAGGATGGTGCGGGGACCATTGGCAATGAAATGCGGGACCAGGGCTGAAATTATGAGCATGCCAGCGAGACTCAAGGCGGCTTCCTTGGATCTTCGTGCTGGGCTGGGCGTGGCACTCACCGTCGCCTTCTTTTGAAGTACCCAAGGAACCAAAGCCAAGGCTCATACAGACAGATATAAGCGGTTGCACTGGGAGAAAATCTCTATAAACTAATAAATTAAGTATATCTCTGATAACAAAGAATCCTATAGTTTCATAGACTTTTTTCTCGAGTGTACCCCTCACCACAGACGCCCATAAATAAAGTATTTGATGTGCATGAAGTTAATGTCTTATTATGCCCAAGTTGTCAAAAACAAGCGGCCCTGCCTGCCTGGCTGTTAGTTAGGGCGCGCCTAATGTGCGAGGGCGGCGGTTAATGGGCGTGGATTTTATGAACCTGAGCAGAGCACAGCCCCTCCGGAGTACAGCATCCCGTTTCCTCGGTGTTCGGTTTCTCCGATTCTCAGATTCAGATTCAGCAGGGTTCNGCGGCTTGAGTTTTGATTTGGCTTAAGTACATCAGCCGGCGCCGCCAGTTTAATGATAACAAACTCAACACAAGTGATAACGCGTCAAATTACCAAAAGCAACGTGCGTGTGCGGGTGGCGGGTGGCGGGTGGCGGTGGCGGTGGATCGGGTTGAGGGGCAAGTGGAGTGGGTGGGCGGGGAAAATCCAGTGTCATGGGTGTTGTAAATACAATCAATGAATTTCAACTGGTTGTCTTGGCTCGTTCCCGACCCTCATTCATTTCCATAGCTTTCCGGCAATTGTCGAGCTCCTGGTGGGACTGTTCCATGTGTCTGTAATATAGAAGTCCTTCGTACATATGTAGGTTTGGTCCTTCATATGTGGGTACCAGTGAGTGTGTCTGTGCCAGTGCGTCTGGCAAAACGAAATTAGGCAAATTTAATGAATTTATGCTGGTGGCATCCCCTTTGTAATCCGAGTGCGCGCACAGCAAAGTAAGTGACCTGCTCCGTTCTCGGTTAAGTGGCCTTGCTCGAGCGGCTCGACGGTAATTTTTGGCAGTGGTTTGAGGGGAACACTTGGAAAAATGCATTTACCAGACATTTCTATAATCTGCTTTACATATTTTACATTTTACTAGGGCTGTGATGGGGATACTTTAGAGATCTATTCACCTTAAAGTTATTAGAGTATCAACCAAACCAAATTTCAGGTCAAAGGACTCAATATCCTTTGGTTGCAGTGTAAGCCAGGGGATAAGAATGAAAATGAGCCAAAGAACCTAACGCCAGAGTAGCTAAAGTCCCTAATGTCGAGAGTGGAATGCGGCGTGTGTGGAGCTGGAAGTGGGTGCAGCGAGGTGTGTGCGCCGGAGGCACTTTGCCGGCAGTTGCGATTGCGATGAGTGCGTGGAGCCAATGTTGTGTGGGTCCTTAATGCTCCTCCCGAGGCCAGCGCCACGAAGCAGGGAGTATTGTAATCCAATCCTTAAATAATAACAAAAGATTAGATAACGTGTGTACTATCTAAGACTAAGCTATAGGAACTAAACCGGTTTATGGTTTAATACTCGAATCATGGCAGGAACACTTCCTTGAAACTGACCAGAGCAAACTTTTGCCCCAAAACTTGATAACAAATTTCCTCAAAGTTTCCAGTTTCGGTTTAACATATCGCCCAATCATAGCACCACTCGCAGTTTACCGCGCCCCCCTCCAAGAGGCAGTGCATTGCCCAATTCGAGCAATTTAACAAATGACTTCCTTTGCAGCTCCACCGCAACCGCAAGAACGCGACGTCACCCCATCACCCCCCGAATCGCAGAGCCACCAATCCGACCACATCCACGTCCCCAGAAGCGTCATTATCTGGCCCGGAGCATCGGCCCCCAACTTTGGCCATCGTGTAAATGGGGTAAGTGGTGCCGCAAACTAACTTGTCGCAAGGAGTGTGAGCCCTCTTCGGAGAACAGCAGGCGGGGTCACCGAAGGCACGGATCTGGCCAGGGTCTCGAAGGCGAATTAGCTTCATTGCGTCTAAATGTGGTGTCTCAAGACACGGCAAGATTTCGCCCTTGTTTCTTTCAAACACGATTTCCAACTTATGATTTAAAAAATAAAATAATCAATATATAAACCCCTTTCAAGATGCTCCTTTCATCCTTTTTTCTCCCAGTGGTCCACTCTACCAACCCAGCTTTAATGACCCTCCCATCCCCTAATGAAGGAAGGGCAAGCTATTGGCACCCTTCCAAGGCGTCAAAATCCCGTACCTAATGGTGTCGGCAAAAATATTCCGAGCAATTACGATTATTTTATGTCCTGGCCCCGGCACCTTATCGGGCAAAAGAATTCCTTTTCAAAGAATTTAATACACAATGAGAAGAATATATTGGTTTTTAGGTATAAACACGTTTATTTTTTTTTCAGAAAAATTAAATTGAAATGAGAAATTCTCTTGTACATACAGAGGTTCTTTTGTATTTAATGTGTTTGTGTTTCCTGTGGTTTCCTTCCATTTCAGTTTTTAGTTTGAGCCATAAAAGGTATCCAAAAAGTTAATTTTCCAAAAGTTAATTGAAATATTTATTTATCAAACAAAGGTCGCTCGTCAGCCTTTGTTCATTGTCATCAAGACGGGACAGACGGGAATGATCCTTACACATCCTTTCTCCTTTCATCTTTCTCTTTATCCTTTACTACACCTTTCATACTTCATACTTCATACTCGCGCTACATATCTTTTGTTTTCTTGTGTTGCTTTTACGTTAGTGATACGGTTGCATTAAATTAAGAAATTATCACATCATATTTAAAAATTGTTTTTGCGGTTAAGTAAAGAGTGTTTTTGATGTTTTCAGTTGGAAATTGGAAATTGCCGACCACTTGGTGCAGCGTCAAATCGATATCGATAGCAGTTTACAAATCATTTAAACATAAAAGTGCTATGTTCGAGTTCTTTTTTTTTGGGAGGGGGGGTTCTGTGAAGTCAGAATTAAAATCTGAGAATAACCGGCAGCGGTTAGGTGAAAGTTGTACGAAAACTTAGGCTAAGAACTTAGTTTAACTTAGGGGCTAGCGCGGTTTAGTTTAGCTACTGAATCTCCTGTTTCTATAGCTTCTATTACTGCTCAGCGGCTTGGGCTTCACTTTAGTCAAAGCGCGAATGCCTGTTTTCGCCGCCACCACCGCCGAAGCCGCGTCCGTTGCTCAGGCTGCCCTTCTTGAAGCCGCCGCCGCCGAAGCGACCGCCACCACCGCCTCCGTAGCGGGATCGTCCGCCGCCGCCGTCGTAGCGCGAGTTGCGGGCCAGATTCTCCAGGGCAGGATTGATTTCCTAAACGAAAAACAGATATTAGTATTTAAAATTCTTTACCTGACTCGGATTAAAAAAAAACCCACCTGATTAGCCTCTCTGAGCACATCGACCAGCGCCTTGGCCTGCTTGGCATTGTTCTTGGTGAAGAAGGCGAAGGAGGTGCCCTTAGTGTTGGATCGTCCTGTGCGTCCTATGCGATGGATGTAGTCCTCGCTGTTTTGCGGGTAGTCAAAGTTGATGACATACTTAATGCCGTCCACATCTGCAGATGTCCCAGTAAAAACAAATGGTTAAATATTAGTCTCGGGCCGGTCAAGGCCTTAGCTACTAGGGGTTAAGGTAGTTTACAACTAAATATATACGTTTTCAAATTGCCAAATGATTTATCCGCTGTGCACAGTCGCTTGCAACAATTTTAAGCGTAATTCCCGAGATATTTTGAACACTTTGAACACACTTGTCTTTTTTTGTTTTAACATTTTAATTACGTTAACTAGCATACTTTTTTCGAGTCTATGTAGGTTGTAGTTTTTTGGTAATTAATTTTTGTTTTTGTTTGTTTTGTTTTTTTTTTTTGGAGAAAAAAGAAAATGTTTCAAAATGTACGTTACCTTCTTGGTGCTATAAAATTGTTTGACTCAATTTTTCTCTCAATCAAAATCTGTGATTGGCGGCGCGCAGCTCGTGGTCCAAACTCTCCCCAGAATTATAGGAAATATCTATTGCAATTGCGATCTGATCTCGATATCGATCGCTCGAGCTCGGGCGAAGCGGAGAGTTTGTTGCATTGAGCCGCGTGCGCCACTGACTAAGCACTCTTCTCACTTTCGGACCATTTTGTAGATGAGACCACTTAGAGGAGAGACCCGTTAGCGACCAGCATACCATTACATTTCAAATAATATTTGGTTTTGAAGGGTATTTTTTTTTGTAACAACAACAAGCGGGCCGCCTCTTCGTCCAGGAGCAGTGGGCTATACATATTCGGATATTCGAACGCGGCGGCGCAAACGCAGGCACTGGTTTTGGTGTTTTGGGTGGTGGCTCAGTTTCAAAAAGAAGCGGTGGACGCACTTAGCAGCAGTAGCAGTAACAGCAGCAGCATCCTCGCCACACACATCCAGCCTCCAGATCCTCCTCCGGCCGGGCAGGGCAAGCATAACATAGTACTTCTTTGGAGTGTATTATAGTGTAGTGTAGTGGGTGTGAAAATAACGTGCAACTTGTGCGCACGCATTGCTTGCTTTAGCTGCTCTATTGGGCTTGGTTGTTGGGTGGTGCATATCCAATTGCTTGTGCTTTCTTGTTGGGCCACCATTTCCACTTAATTGCCTGGCTGTTGGAGCACGCCGCGCCTCGCCTTTTCCTTTCCTCCACTGCTGAGCAAAGCTGGCTCTGATGGCACGGTTCAGTTGTTGTTGTTGTTGGTTGATTGGTTGGTTGTTTGTTTGTTTGGTTGGTTGGTTGTAGGTCGCAGGTCACAGGTCGCATATAACACATTTCCCAAATTCTTTCTCAACAAAATCGGGGACTGCAGAGGCCACATATAGGACGCATGATGTTGGGGATATTCGTCGTTCGACGACGCTCGCTCGCTCGACCGTCTGAACTGTAACTTTCATCGGTCCTTTTGCCCAAATCTCAAATACACAACACACACACACAGATAGGTGTTGCTGCGTATGCCATCATACTCTGATCATTTCTGATGTTGGCAAAAGTCGCTCAAGTAACGAGTGTCTGCAATGGTCGCTGCTCGTTCACTATCCTCCCCATCATACTACCACAACCGGCCTCTGTAAACGAGAAAGAAACAAGAAAGAGAGAGAGAGAGAGGGAAGAGAGAGAAAAGAGGCAGAGAGAGAGAGACACGCACAAAGACCAAAAAGTGTACAGGTACAGGTACAGGTGTACAGGTACGGAATGCACACATATCGCATACA